>JAGGAV010007874.1:0-37619 GCA_017657295.1 Termitomyces sp. DKA64 | reverse complement strand
TTGGTCCAATCAATCTCAGAGTTATGTTTGCATAGCCAGGTGAACCCTAAGATCATGTCTTGCTTCCCCAAACTAGTAACAGAAAAAGTGGCATGTTCAGAATGGTCCTGATAACAAAGCACCAGATCCACTACAGAGCAAATAGAGCCAGCTTTGTTGAGTGCCATCAACATTGTATACAGGGATTGAACAAGAGAGGGGGTGGGTAGTGAGATGGTGTTGTTGCACATAGTCTGTGTCAAGAAAGATGCCTGTTGCTCTGCTGTCAAGCAGGGCAACAATGCTTCAGGTCTGCTGGGTGTTGGTTGTCTCAATTTCAACTTGTAGCTTCAAGGAGTTGACAGAAGGGGGGGAAGCAACAATGTAATGATGGTGAAGATGACATTCCCATGCAGAAATCTGAGTGCATGGGCTAGGAGGTGTAGTCTCAGCTGAGACTTTAGCTGGGAGGGGGCTTTGTATGTCTGAGGGGGGGGCTCATTGCTTTGGGCATAGTATTAATGGCAGCAACAGATATATTTGATTCTATGGACAGGGAAGCAAAACAATTAGTGGGCAGAGTAGGTAGGAGGGCATCTGAAGAGGGGGCTTCTGACACATAGCTGCTATGACCTGGGCAAGCAGCTCTGCCTACTCTGATGAAGAGAGGTAGCACACTTCTAACCCTTGAGGACAATAACAGGCGAAGTGGCCAGCCTTTCCACAGTGTCAACACAACAAGGGGATGGAGGACTGCTGGTAGGAGGCATCAACATCCATAGAGGCTCCCTGGGGTAGAGGATGTGGTGAAGCAGCTGGAGGACCATGGAAAGGAGCAACATGAGAGGGAATAGGGAAGATTGCACCTGCTTGAGGGGCAGCCAGAGAGCAAAAAGAAACTGGAGTATGCTAAGTATGTCACAGCTCATGCTTGAGTTCCATCAACTGCCACTGCTCATGTGCCACTTTGTACCAGGTTTCCACACATTCATTATCTGGGCATCCCTCAGCCATATTATCAATATGGTCCATGAGAAAGGGGTGGAGTCCTTTCTAAAAGGTCAGGCAGAGCTAAAAACTATCTGAATACTCAGCCTATACTTGTCCAAAGACCACTTCCCTTGACTGTACTGATCTTGGTCTCAAAGGGAGAGGGCAGCAGTCTTGGCTGGGTCAAGGGGGAAGAACTCAGCTTGGAAATCCTCCTCAAAATCTATCCAACTAGCAAAACTCTCTACTCCTCCTGGGTGCCAGAAGATGCACAATGCATAAGTTGAAGCTCAACTTGTCTTCATATAAGAGAGGACCCAGGCAATTTTGAGGGCATCAGAGGTGAAGGCTTTACCACTCAGCTGAATATAGGTGATACAGGACTAGAGGAAATGTTCCCCAACCTTACAGTCCCCATCAAATATGTCAGGGAGTGCAGGGCAAGGAAGTTTGGAGTGGGAAGCCAAAAAGCCTGAGCTAGGGGCAGAAGCAGACCTTCCTGGGGCAGAAGCATACCTTCTTGCAGCTGTTGGGGGCATAGGGGGAGTGGTAGAAGCAGGGGGCAGGTGTTCTAGAAGAGTTTGGAAGGAGAGGGACACAGCTTCCATAGTTTGATGTAGCCCAATGAGTTCAGCAGTGTGAGAGGTAAGGGAGGCTTGGGTAAGTTGAACCTGTGCCTCTAGAGCCAACAAGCAACTCCAGGCTTTGTCCTGGAGGCTTGAAGCATCAGGGGGAGGGGCTGGAGGGGCTGGCTGGGTCATAGTGAAGGGACAGAGAGTAATGAGTTGCTGGTGGGGGAAAGACCTTTCAGTTGCACCAACTTATTGGAACAATTGACACAATTGCTTTGACTTCTCAAAGCAATTGAAAAAGGGCTCCCAAACCAAAACTAGAGACTTGTTCTGCCATAAGGGCAACCTCTGGAGGCTGTGGCTAAGTCACACAACTGGCAGAGGGAGATTCAAAGTCTATTCACTACTGTACAAGGATCTATGGACATAACTACTCACCTGGCAGAGGGAGATCCAAAGAGAACAAGTTTAAGGAGCTCCCTGGCCAGGTGTGACGCTTCAGGAAAACTTCTAACCCTAACCCCAAAGTGCAAACTCCGGAAATTGCCATAACTCTGGAAATTGTACTGAAAATGAAAATCCATTGTAGATGGCCTTAACCTCCAGACTCATGCCATGTAATCACATATAAATATAACCAAAAGATAGCTCTTGGTTGAAAGTACTTGTCACCAGAAAATGGGAGGGTGAGAGTAACAGGCAGGCCAGGAATAAAGGGAACAAACCAGAAGGTCCAGTATGAACAGTCCCCTGACAGGGGTCATTTTGCTGGCCTGGAATGGGTCTGGGTTGTGGCACTCAAGGAGCCAGATGTGAAAGATGGGGTAGAGTCCTTTCATGCCAGCAGAGAGGTCAAGTTAGTATGCATGGGTGGATACCTCTTGGAGTATCTTGAAGGGTGAAAGGTGTTGATGTGCTTATTGCATGACTTAACACAAAGTTCAAGCTTGCTATCCCTTGTATACATGGTAGATCACACAACAATGGGTATTTAAAATCTTTTTAATAGATTGGGTTTTGGTTATAATGGCCAAAGGCTCTTAATGATAAGAACTATTGTGCAGAACACTAATCATTCTGAAGTAACAAACACTAAGGAATCCACACACTGGGGACCTTGAGCCTATCACATGGAAAATTAAGCTTCTAATCTTTGTCCCCCTTTCTATTTGTACTTCTCTCTTGATGCATGGACTACTGTCATCATCCATGATGCTGGTCACATGTATTTTCCCCCTTGTTGAGGGTAATCTTTGTTAACCTAACTGTGTTCCCCTTTCCACAGACTCTTTCCATCATTTCTGCTCTCTGGACCTTTCATCACATGTCTCCACCCTTCTCAGAGGTCCGACAATCCCTTGCCCACATTATCTGACATGTTTCTCCCTCTTTCTGACATGCTTTCCTGTGTTTGGACCTCTGCCCTTATTTCCAGTGTTCTTCATTGATCAGATCATTTGGCTACTCTCATGATCTCAGTCTTGTCATATTTCAGCCATTCCTTTCTCAGCTTTGGATCCCTGGCCTTGGCTGACTCTATGATGGGATCACAGCTTTATTATGCACAGTTCCTTGGGCATTCTCCATCATGTGCAATGCCAGACCCTCTTTCCTGCCATTCTGCTCCCTGGACTTCCACTTTTTCATCTTCCCAGCCTTTTTAACTAGCCTAGTAAGCTTTTCCTTTTATTCTGACAGATCCCAGGCCTCTCTGACCATGTTTTCTTTAGTTTACTTGTCTCTTTTGTATTAAGTATTAAAACTTTGATAACATTGTTTTCACCCATTGTGTCAGTGTTTGTGGTCTTGTTTTAAGGAGGGTCATCAGATCTTGATGTTTCAGTGGTTAAGCCAGATAAGGGACCCAACAAGACAATCTGGAGTGGTGCTTCAGCAAACATCTGCCTGCTTGCAGTAGGACTGGTTGGCAATGCTTATTTCCTACTTGAGGTACTCCTGCAGGCACTGGAGGTCCTGAGCAGTGATCTGGGCTACATGGGACAGGATGGTGTAGAGGGATATGGTGAGCTGGGGGTTGTATGCCTTGTTTAATGCCTCCTGGAGTGACAATAATGCCAAGGTACTTGACTTCCTGGGTGTGAAAGGAGCATTTCTTGGGTTTGGTATGAAAGTTATGCTGCTGGAGTTGTTCTAGGATGTGTCAGACATGGTCTTTGTGTTCTGTGAAGGAGTCAAAGTAGATTAGGATGTTGTCCAAGTATACCACCACAAAGATGTTGTTCATGTTATGAAAGATGTTGTTCATGAAGTATTGTAAGGTGGCAGGGGAGTTGGTCATTCCCCAAAGACTCAAATAGCCTATAGTGTGTTTAGAAGGCAGTCTTCCACTCATGCCTGGGGGTGATTTGAACATGATTGTACCCATAGCAGAAATTGATCTCTGCATAGACTTTTGCACTCTGGAGTTGATCTATGAGGTCTCCAATGAGGGGGAGGGGGTATCACTTCTTCTTCATGATTTGATTTAGGCCTTGGTAGTTGACACAGAGGCAGAGCAAGCCATGCTTCTTTTTTGTGAAGAGGACTGGGGCTCCAGCAGAGGGGGACAAGGGCCATATGAACTCTTTTACTAGCATTTCATCTACATAGTCCTTGAAGGCCTGGAGCTTGGTTTCTGATATGTTGTAATCCTTCCTGAAGGGCAGGGAGGTGCCTTCTTCCTGGTCAATCTGGTGGTCATAAGGCTGGTGTGGGGGAAGTTCTTGGGCACTTCCTTCTGGAATATGTCTGCAAACTCATGGTATTTGGGGGTAATGACCTTGTACAGAATCTCTTCTTTGGACCCAACAGGGTCTATGAATTTCTGGACTCAGAGCTGTTTGGCAGGTGTTATATACAGCTGATAGGCCTGTGTTCCATCACAAAAAAGGAAATAGAAAAACAGACTTTTTGACTTCAATGTGACCCTGCACATCTCCCTCAATCCTCCCCCAGATGCATAGGTCCATTGGAAGCATTCAGGCTGAGTTTAGAGACAAGGTAGTCATGTTGAATACATGGCAAAGGCTTAGTGAAGATATTGGCAGTGTTCTCTGTAGATGTGACAGGCTGTATGTTGATATCTCCATCCTGAACTTGCTTGCAAATATAATGATGATGTATGTTTATGTGCTTTGCACATGTATGTCACTGAGTAAATTTAGCAAGGGCTATGAAGGAATGGTTGTTGGCATATAATATAATGGGAAGTGATTGGGGTGATTTAATTTTGCCATGAAACTGTGCATCCATAAACCTTATTGCATACCTGTAGTGGGAGCCATGTACTCTGCTCTGGTAGTTGATAATGCAACCATTGCCTGGCACTTTGAAGTCCACAATACAGCTCCCCCAGCCATCATGGCAACATACCCTCCCATTGAGCACCATGGTGAGGACCCCACCAAAGTCAGCATTGACATATCTGGTAGGTTCAAGAGAGATTATTGGGTGCTTGGAGTATGTGATCCAATGATCAAGAGTCAGTCCCCTTGACATATCCAAGGACATGCAGTAGGGCATTCTAGTGTGCCAGACCAGGGTGTGACTGAAAATGGGCCAGGGTTCCAACAGTGAAGGTAAATCCAGCCATGTAGCTACCTGGGTCCAGATCAGTGAGCTGAATAACTTACAATATGGTTTGTTTGCCATGAGTAACTTGTCTACATTGGTCTTGGGAGCCATACCCTCAGTGAGTCAGATCCCAGCAGGTCAAGGAGTGGAGTTTGGGTTGCAGTTTTGCATGCCAAAGTGCTCAAGTACACATTTGAGGTATGAGCATTCCAGTGTATGGGTTGTGTTCAACAGCCATGCCCATGATGAAAGAGGGGTTGCCCAGGTCTTTGATTTTGTATGCTTCCCCAAGCTCACATATTCCTTTTGCTGCTCCTTTGGCAGTTGTCAAGAGACCAAAATATGTCATTGGTATGGGTGTTTGTGATTTTGTGCTCCCCATCCACTATCCTTGACCTTACACAGCTCTCAGCCCTTGAGGTTTGGTATCCCAGCATCTGGTAGGCCTTGTTGAGGGTATGCCACCAATCCTGTCTGCTCTGCATCATACCATATAGGGTTTTCAAGAGTCAGCAAACTTTTCCTTCTCCCCCCTTAAAACCTGGAGGTAAGTGCATATATACCTTGTGCTCAGGGACACTGTTGAGGTATGCCATGACAAAGTCTGCCTGCCAGATGTAGGGAGCTCCTTATATTTGTTCTCTTTGGATCTCCCTCTGCCAGGTGAGTAGTCATGTCCATAGACCTTTGTACAGTACTGGATAGACTCTGGATCTCCCTCTGCCAGTTGTGTGACTTAGCCACAGCCTCCAGAGGTCACCCTTACAGTTGCAAGAATAGAATATCCTTCTACCAATCAATAACAGCATCTCTCAGGTCTATCCAGCAGATTGATTGTGAGCTCTCTAGTGTTATCCAATTTTGTCTCTGCCCAGCTTTGACCCTTGCCAGCTGCTTGCCCATGTTAGCACTCTTAGCTCTTATGCTGCATGATAGGAGTATCCTACAGTGTCAAGCATTCCCTCACAGAAGCATGGCATACCCAAGATCTAGATCTTTTATAATACAATAATGATGCTATTGTAAGGGCAACTTCCAGGAGCTGCAGCTCAATCATGCAGCTAGCAGAGGGGAATCCAAAGTTATATTAGAAAAGTAATTGACAATAGAATGGCAACTAATCACCTAGCAGAGGGAAATCCAAAGAGAACAAGTCTAAGGATCCCCACTGCTTGGTGCAGTGCATCAGCAGGCAGCAGAGGCATGAGAACAACTGTACAGATGACTGGAGTTAACCCTAACTTTTGGATAATGCTCAAAAGGGAAGTGTGGGAAGTTCTGGAGGCTGCCCAAAAGGGAGAATGACCTCCAGAGATCTCCAGGGATCTGGAGGGAGTCCCAGGAGTGTAGCATGAGCCTCAGTGAAGGAGATTGGGTTGAGGAGAGTTGTTGTAGGTCAGAATATGAAGTCCAGGAATGGAAGTCCCCTGACATCACCCCTCTAGCATGCAGTGTCTTGACATGTAGGGTAGAAGAAATTCTGGATTGCCTGGTCCACTGGCAAGATGGGGTAGATTCCCCCAATGGCCCATGGTGCATCTTCTATGGAACTCCCTGAGGAGCCCTGGCACATGCACATTCTTCCATGGTTCCCAGGAGATGTCCTTGATTCTATAGCCCTTCTACTTCACCTTGTATTGTAGCCATCATCAGAATAGATGACTATCCAGAATCTCCTCCACCTCATACTCCTCATTGTTGTTGACTACCACCAGGGATGGAGGGGGTGCCAGACATTGCCCCAGAATAGGGTCTTCCAGGGCCAGTGTTAGCTTTACTGCATTGAACACTGGATGAAGCTGATGCATCCCTGCTGGGAGCCAGAGTTGGTAGGCTAGGGACCCCACCTGTCATTCTACTGTGAAGGGTCCTAATTGACTGTGCAAGAGCTTTTTTGACAGTCAGGTGGTTGTAATGTTGAAGGCATCCAGGTAGACTCAATCTCCAAGCTGGTACTTGGGTGCTGGGGTTCTCCCATGGTCATAGTACCATGCCATGTCATCCTTTGCCTTTGCCAGAGCTGCCCTGGCTTCCTCCTGCACCATCTTCATCTAGTCCACAAATTTGTTCACAGCTTCATTCTCTGAGGGCCAGGCCCAGGGCTCAAAGCCCATGTGTGAGTGATGCCTGGCATCCAGGAAGAAGGGTGATACTTGAGTGGCAGTGTGAATGTGGTTGTTGTACTGGAATTCAGTGTCAGGAAGTAGTTCATCCCAGTTGTGGCACTCATTGCAGAAGAGGCAGAGGTACTGCTCAAGCCCCTGGTGGCTATTTTGGACAGCTGTTCCACCCATGTCATCTTAGCTGTAATTAACCTGAACAATCATTATTCAGAGCTGTTCAATCAATTATTGTTTAGAGCTGTTCCATGCTTGTTCCATAGGCAGATATTTGACTGGATCTGGTGGTGGGTCACCTTCAACTGGCTATAGGTTGTTTAGAGCTGTTCCATGCTTGTTCCATCAGTGGATATTCAACCAGATCTGGTGCCAGGTCACTTTGACCATCCAGCAGTGGGTCACTTTGGACCAGCTATTTTGGACAGCTGTTCCACCCATGTCATCCCAGCTGTAATTAACCTGAATAATTATTGTTCAGAGCTGTTCAATCAATTATTGTTTAGAGCTGTTCCATGCTTGTTTCATCAGCAGATAGTTGACTGGATAGTATGCAGATAACATTAATTATGCCAAAGGGATAATTACAGCTGTTTTGAGTGGATCTGGCCTTACTTATAGCTTCCAAATCCCATATGCCCAGTGTATAACACAGCCATTATCAATTTCTGACTGGCTCTGCTGTCAGATCACTCTTCTGCAGTTTTTGACCCTTCAGCAGCTGTGCATGATACATTACATTGTGGGGCCTCCACTCCAGTGCAGTGGACACCACTGGTCCTGTAGTGTACAATACAAATCTCAATCTGTTATATCGTGAGACACAATACATATGTGTACCTCTATGTACCTCTATGTGCTGTCTGCCCTCCAGGAAGTGCCACCATTTCTCAAGGGACCAGATGATGGCCAGCATCTCCTTGTCATGAATCTCATAGTTGTGCTCTACCACATCCAAGCTCTTGGAATAGAAGGCCACCAGATGCCACTTCCCATCCTCTGGAGACTGCTGCAATAAAACAGCTCCAGTGGCAAAGTTGGAGCTGTCAGCTTCCACACAGAAGGGAGAGTTGTCATCTGGGAAGAGGAAGACTGGCCCTGAGGTGACAACATGCTTGAGGGCATCAAAGGCAGTCTGCTCTGGGGACCCCCAGCTTCATGCAGTTTCCTTTGCAGTGAGGTCAAATAGAGGGTGGGCATGGTGGGAGAAATCCTGGATGAACCTCCAATAGAAGTTGGTGAAGCCTAGAAAGGCCTGCACCTCCTTCTTGTTCTTGGGCTCCAGCCACTCTGCCACACCTGCCACCTTCACCAGGTCCATCTCCTCAGTTCCATGCAAGGTCATCAGCCCAAGATACTTGATCTGGGTCTGCTTAAACTTGCACTTCTCCAGCTTGAGATAAGCTGGTGATGGCAGAAGCATTCCAGAACAATGCATGTGTTCCAGCAGTGCTCCTCAAGTGTTTTGGTGTAGATGAGGACATTGTCAAGGCATATGCATACTACACCTTCTGCAATGAGGTCCCAGAAGATGTTGTTCATCATTGTCTGGAAGATGGCTGGGTTATTGGTGAGTCCAAAGAACATAATGAAAGGTTTGAACAGTCCCTGGTTGGTCTGGAAGGCAGCCTTCCACTCATCTCTCTCATAAATGCACACATTGTTGTAACCCCACTGGACATCCAGTTTGGTGAAGTACCATGCTCCCTAGAGGTTATTGATGAGCTCAGAAATGAGGGGGAGGGGGTAGTGGTTCTTCACTGTCCATGGCATTGAAGAAGACAGGAGAAGCCATCAGTGACTTGGAGGGGCAGATGTGACCAGAGTCCAGGTTTTCCTGCAGGAAGGCATCAAGCTTGGCTTCTTCCTTGGGTGCTAGTGGATAGACCTTACAGCTGGCAGGCTTGGAGTCTGGCATCAACTCAATTGCATGGTCCCATTGCTTGCACAGTGAGTCAAAGGAGGTCTTAGAGAACACATCCTCAAAATTATGGAGGTACTGGGGCATGACATCCCAGAATGCCTGGGGTGGAGAGTTGGTGGCAAATGCCTGGGCCAACTGCTGAGATGTGGTCTGGCTAGCTCAGATCTCTTAAATGGATGGTGGTGAGTGCAGAGCAGTTATGTAGATCCAGTCTCTGACTTCTACTGCCTCATCTGGAGACTCCAGGTTGTGTATGCCATAGAACTCCCCTCCTAGTTCCTTCTCTGGGGCTCCACCACTGCCCCAGTCATCCTTGTAGAGGGCCCCTCTATAGGGGAATGCTGGGGGTGAGAGGTCCAGAAGATTTAGGTCCGCAAAAGGGAGATGGCCTATATGGCAAGCCTAGATGGCTGCACACTCCCAAAGTTTGGCCTGGCACTCTCCCTTGACCTCAGTAGCACAGGTGAAACACCTCCAGGGGCACCAGCTCATGCTTACCTTGCCCCAGGCCCAGTCTACTTCAGGGTTGTGCTCCCAAAGCCAGGTGAAGCTAAGGAACATGTCCTGCCTGCCCAGGCTGGTGACTGCAAAGACTGCACATTTGGTGTGGCTATGATAGCAGAGGACTAGATCTACCATGAAGCTGATGGCACCCACTTTACTGGGTGTTCCATCAATATTGAACACTGGAATGGTTTTGGAGAGTGGCTGTGGCACTTGACAAATTTTAAATCCAGCAACAGTCCCATTGCTTCACTGTCCAGGAGGGCAGTGACTCCATGGGTTTGCTGTGTGTCCATGGTCTCAATCTCCATGTTGAGGCACAGTGAGTTTGCAGAGGGGGTTGAGGCCAGTACATACTGCTGGGGCAGTTGGCATTCCCAGGTGGGGGGGCAGCACTGACAGAGCCTCATAGGTGTGGGGGAGCCTGGCTGGGGGTCTGGAGGTGGTGTTCATATGTCTGAAAGGAAGATCAGAGGTTTTTCTGTCTTAGAAAGGTTGACATCAGGATGTGCATTTGCATTTTCTAATGACAGACATGTGAGCCTATTAGTACCCTAGCAACAGAGGCATACATCTCATCCATTGCTTGACTAAAAATCCTCCTCCAGGCCTGGGAGGGGGGTGCAGGCACCACTCTCCTCTGGGGTCAACTCTGGTACCAGCTCATCTGGTGACAGGGATCCAGTGGCATCCTTCATGGCCAACAGTCACAGGAGGAGCTCCTCCTGCTCTGCAGTGGAGAGGTAGCACACCTCAAGGCCTAGTGGGCAGTGTTGTGCAAAGTGCCCCAGCTTCTTGCATTGCCAGCACAACAGCAGTACAGGGCAATGCTGTTGGGTAGTGTTCATGTCCATGGGAATGCCTGGCAGTAGAGGTCACAGTGTGGGAGCAGCCAGAGTAGGGGCAGGCATTGGAAGTGTGAGAGCAGGGTGCCAGAAATCCACCACTGGAGTGGGACAGTGGCTTGGAGGCACCCAGCATAGCTCCCACCAGATCTCCATGAGCTGCCACTGGTCCCAGGCCACCTTGTACTAAGAAGTGATCTGCCCATTGTCCAGGCAGCTCTCAGCAAGGTTGTCATGTGCTCCATCAATGTGGGGTGCAGGCTGTCCTGGAACATGAGGCACAGTTGAAGACCATCTGGGTAGGCCACTTGCTTGACTAACACCTAGAAGGAATCAATGTATTTGTCCAACATCCACTTTTCCTGCCCATACTGCTCCCTGTCATGCAGTGCTAGAGCAGTGGATTTGGCAGGGTCAACCAGGAAGAACTCCACCCAGAAATCCTTTTCAAAGGCAACTCAGTCTGTAAAGCTTCCAACACCTCCAGGGCATTGAAACACCCATATTGAAACACCCATAGTGCATAGGTGGAGGCCTGCCTGGTCTTCATGTATGACAGCACCCAAGCTATCTTCAATGCATTGCTGCTGAGGTGAATGTAGGTGAGGCAGGACTGGAGGAAGTGCTCCCCAGCAGAGCAGTCACCATCATACATATCTAGGAGTGCATGATGTGGGATCCATGCACAGAGATTTGTTGGAGCTACCAGGGGGATTGCTGGAGCTGCCAGAGGTGGTTCCACCCCTGGAGGTGGCACAGTGGTCAGCACCAGGCATTTGAGCAGTCCCTGGAGGGATTGGGAGATGTGATCAGTGGTTTGGCAGAGGATGAAGAGTTCAGTTGTATGATGGGTGAAGGAAGATTGAGTCAGTTGCACCTGGGTCTCTAGGTGTAGCAAGCAAGTCCAGGCCTCATCCTAAAGGGCCAGAGCATCTAGGGGAGTGTCTGGATTGGCAAGCTGAGACATAGAGCTCTGCAGGTGTTTAATCCTGGTGGGGAAGTGACAAATAGGGGCTCAGAGACTCCTTGCAGGCTATGCAGGGCTTCCAGACCAGAGTTAAGTGACTTGGTCTGCTATAAGGGTGACCCTTTGAGAGCTGCAGCTCAATCACATGACTAGCAGAGGGGAATCCAAAGTTATATTAGGAAGGGTAATCAACAATATAATGGTAACTAATCACCTAGCAGAGGGGAATCCAAAGAGGACAAGTTCAAGGATCCCTACTGCTTGGTGCAGTGCATCAGCAGGCAGCAGAGGCATGAGAACAACTGTACAGATGACTGGAGTTAACCCTAACTTTTGGATAATGCTCAAAAGGGAAGTGTGGGAAGTTCTGGAGGCTGCCCAAAAGGGAGAATGACCTCCAGAGATCTCCAGGGATCTGGGGCAAGCCCCAGAAGTGTAGGGTGAGCCCCAGGGGAGGGGAGTGGATCAAGGAGAATCAGTGTAGACCAGAAATGGAAGTCCCTGACAGTTGTTCCCACTTCTGCATTAAGGAGGGAACATGTCCATAGCCAGGTCCCAGCCACCTGGAGGCCCACCATTAAGAGGTCTGCCATCTGGGGGTGGGCCAATGTTGCCTAGGCATGGTCCTGGGGCCCAACAGGGCAGAGCAGGTCCTCCTGTTGGCCAGGGATAGGGGCTGGGGCTTCAAAGCATGTGCTAGTGGGTTCTTCTCACTGCATATGAAAGGAGCAACAGAGTCCAGTGAGTCCTTGAATTGGTGGGGGTTTGAACTGGTGTGGATTTTGTCAATCAGAGTGTGCAGTTTATCCTAGAGTCCAGCATCAACCCTGAGGGTGCCCTTGATGTTCTCAGGGAGGGTGCCCTGCTGGTAGTGCTCACAAATTAAGGAGATGATTTGCCTATGTCCCTGGGTCCTGGAGATATCATGATGTCCCAGGCTGACAAGAAGAGCCTGTGTGCATTTGATAAACTCTGCAGGAGAGAGGTGGAGGGAGCAGAGTACCTTGTCATACTACTAGACATAGGCTTCATCCCATTGCTGTCTAGGGGAGGGTGGGGTTTGCATTTGGGGGGCAGCAGGAAGTCAAGGCCATGAGGAAAAGTAGCCATCAAATTGCTGCATGGGAACCAGGGCCACAGAGGGGACTGGGTAAGTGTAATAAGGTCCCAGGGGGAGGAAGGCTGATTTGACTGGAGCAGGAGGTGCTCACATAGCCATAGGGGTCTCAGGCAATCCTCTTGGAAACATGTGGGGGTAGGTCTCTTTGACAGAGTACAATGAGGGGTCTTGCCAGTATGAAGAAGGTCCCTGGCTGACAGCTGGGCTGTAGGGGCCTGGTTCTTATCTAGAACCCAGTATTGGAGAGCCAGTGTGACATAGTGATTGGCAGGCATTGTCAGATAGAACAGGGGGTAAGGGGTCAGGCACCAGCCTACTATAGAAGTCAGTTACTTAACTGGCAGGTGGGTGTGCAGGATTATACAAAGACATTGGGAATGGGGTAAGGGAGAGTCTTGATATTGTATCAAGTTCTGCTAACCATGGGGGCTTAACTATACTGGGCAAGTCCTCACTGGGCAGACACAATGTCTACATGTATAATCCATGCTCCAACAAGCTCCAGGCAAGGGAAACTGATGTTACAGGGCTGAAGAAGTAGTCCAGGCAAGTCTGGGGGACTTTGGCAAAGTGTACAGGGAGGCATGAGCAAAGAGCAAGCACAGGTGAGTAAAGTTCAGAGCTCCTGAAGCAGCTATCCAGAAGGCAGGCATGTCTTGGAGCAGCTCAGAACTGAGTCCAAGCAGGTAGGTAGAAGCACGAGGAGTGATTATGGAACACAGAGATAGAGGCAGAGGTCAGAGATAAAAGAGATAAAGTTGAGATGGAACATGCAAAGGGAAAGAGACAAGACAAGACAAGGTGAGACAAGAGACTGAGAAATAAACAAGATGAGATGGAGCAAGAAAGGAAAAAGATAAGATTGAAATGATATGAGACAAGAGAGGAACAACAAGACAGAGAAACATAACAGACAGATAAGAAACTAGAAATGATACACAGGTAGATAATATCAAGACTACTGTAACTGATATTACTCCATAGTCTAAATATGAGTGGGAGGCCTCCTCTAGGACTGTGGGTCTGAGGCTGGGGCTGGCAGGCCTGACAGGTCTTGGTTATGACTGTCTGGATGTGGAGGGGCATACCAAGACTAGCAGGTGAGTGTCAGCAGTGTTTGAGGCATCCCCATGATGTGTGCTGGGGAGAGCAGAGAAAGTGTTAGGGCTTCCAACATACTTGGGGAAGGTCAGAGAGGTCACAGAGCCTACTGGGGGAAGCATTGGAGATTGCCAGAGAAACATTAGAGTTTGTCAGAACAGGTGCCAAGGTTGGGGAAGGGTCATAGGGATTCTTCAAAAGTGCAGTGCACTCCAGAGCTTGCTGGGTTTAGTTGGGGCAAAGCCTCATGGTTGGTCTAAGGAGTGGGGGTCCAGGGATGTGTCATGCCAAGTGTGAAGCCACCCTGAAGATTGACATCAATCATCAACAAGGGAAAGAATTGTAAGTGGATTCAGATTGTACTTTAGCCTTAGTTCAAGTAAACAACATATCCCTTGTTTTTTTTTGTTTACCATATTTACCAATAGTATTCTCACAATCATGCCTATGAGTCTAGTACAGTATGTCACCATCTGTACTTTAGAAATACCTCCACCAAGTTTGAAGTACATCACATTTATCACAGTTGTTGCATTTGCAAGTACAAGATTCTAGAGGAAGTTTGAGTAATATGCATGTGGGATCAATATATGATGGGTATTCAGCAGCACTGAATAAGTGTTACTTGAGCTGTTCCTCACTTCTTGTGAAGAAATCTCCACTATGTGCAGCTTCTAGATATTGTACTAGTTCCTTTTGGAACTTGGTCCATTGCCCTCTAATAAGTTTCATCAGGAGTTACACCACCAGATATCCAAAGTAGCAAATGAAGATGCAGTGTAAGTTGTCCTTGCTATTTGACAGTACTATAATATTCAGAAGTATCTCCATATATGCCTGAATTACCAGAGTCAACTCCTTATATATACTCAATGCAGCACTGGATCATAAAATCAAACAACTTTGTGCTAACAATGGGAATCCTTGGAATTCAGCAAAATGTCTTGTCCTGAGGTATAAGGTCTAGTTTGAAATCAGTGTCTGAACCCACATAGTATATACATAGTGGATGCCAAATGTCTGCTAGGGAGAGTGTTATATACTATGAAGGTGCACCTCTATGAGCTGTCAATGGCCAAATTTTGTTATTCAGATGCTTTTTACTAATTATAGATCCATTGACCCTTTTCACTACATTGTCAATATTCTGAATAGCATTGTAACTGAGTTTCTCTTGCTCAGTTTCTGGGACAACTATATCATCAGAAGAGATTGACTTAGTAAGATCCTTAAGCACAGTTTGATTTACAGTCATCAGCTGTTAAGATACATCATTGAAACTGCATTGTTCAGCAGCCAAAAAGCTACTTGTCATTGCAGCCTTGATCTGCTCATGACTAAATGCTACAAATGGAAAGCTTGTATCTCTAAAAACATTCATCATAATACATAAGTTATATCTGTATTTCTTTACCAATAGCAAGCTAGTGAAAGCCCTAATTCACCTAAGTTCATAAGGAAAAGGCCAAGGAAACATTTGCAGATACAGACTTGAATAGCAATTGAATTTTTGGTGTGGCTCAATGTCCAACATGAAGAGCTGTACTGCTAGTGTTTTGATAATTCATAGCTATGCCTTTTGACTGCTTGGAAGTGTGGTTGTCAATATCCTTGCCAACAAGGCCATGAACAATAAACAGACAATCACAACTTAGCACCCAGTCATCTCCTGAATTGTTGAATACACTTGGAGTTTGGGTAGGTACAAGTTCACCTGACTCATAATAAATAACTGAAACAGGAGGTTTGCTGTTGGCATAAACTGTTGATATTGGTGTACAATATAATAATATCCCCATATGCAGAGTGATTAAGCCTCACTCATTCTAGGATCTGCTTTACAACATTGTTGTACTGACAGAGAAATACAAATCAGGTCCTCTGGTGCGGGCATACAAGGATCAATGAAAAAAGAAAAACACTGGAAGAACCATATATAGACATGTACTGTTCATAAAACTAGCCTTCTTGTCCTCATCATGTAAGACCTAACACAAGAGCCATAATCAAACTATCATGGAAGATCTCTGGGAAGAATGGAATGATAGTGATGCAATGCTGCTTATACTTTCTGCTTAGAGGACCAACCATCACCCATTTCTTGAATAGATGACTATCTAAAACAATGCTGCACAGAATAGATATGCAGAAGGAGCCCTTATCTCAACCCTTAAGAGCAATCCAATGACCATTGTTCTCAAGGACAAAGGGGTCAATGCAAGCCAGGTCAACATACCCACAAGTGTACACAACAAATACAAGCACTCAAAGATCCAGACAGGAGCAAGGATGATGAATGAGTGTCATAACAGAAGAGTACATAACTCACTCAAAGTCTTCAGACTACATATGCCTTCTGACAGCAGAGGAATGTGCTTGAAGGCAAGAGGGTTCTAAAAACCTT
The DNA here is from genome assembly GCA_017657295.1 of Termitomyces sp. DKA64. Lineage (NCBI taxonomy): Eukaryota > Fungi > Basidiomycota > Agaricomycetes > Agaricales > Lyophyllaceae > Termitomyces > Termitomyces sp. DKA64. The sequence goes on along the minus strand of JAGGAV010007874.1, from coordinate 21,523 downwards.
TACCTGTGTGCAAAACATATCACCTGTCCAATGTCCATCATGCATCAGCAAAAAATCAGACAGAGATTATGGGGATATACAAGCACTGATGCAACCTCATCTATGTAATATATTAGTTGAGTGGGTTAGCCATAATATGAAAGCTGGGTTTATTAATTCTGGAGAAATAAAAAAATTTGAAAATAATCACTACTCATGATGGATCTTGAGTGATACAAAGGGTATGCAGCATGAGCTTATATTAAATTCTCCTGACATCATGGGTGTGAGCTGAGATTCTTGTCCCAGGAGAAAATTATTATTTCTCAAAGCACATATCCTGCAATATCATTACAACAATGCTCTAATAATTTTGTATCAATCACAGTAGTAATCATCATATTGTCATGTAATATTAGTACAAACAAATTACACATGTCCATGAAATGGAAACACAAATCAACTATACAAAAGTCCATGGACACACATGCAATGAAAAAAAAAAAAAAAAAACATGGATTGCAAAAATAAGTCTGAGTCAAATCACAGGCATTGGAAAAGAAGGCTGAAATGAAGCAGTCAATATGAGTCCATCCACAAATCTCCTCAAACAACAAGTCCATGCCTAAGTCAGTCCAAGCATGTCAATCAATGCACCTATATTTCCTCATCCAAGTCATGATATTGCCATACCTTGCACACCAAATGAATTTGGAAGACAAGGCACAACTGCCAGTGTCCTTACTCTTGGAGTCATCACCTATATCATCCTCACCTTCACCATTACTGTTGTTAATATTCTCTGATCCCATGCATCAATACTTCGCTAGTTGCACATCAACCATCTTCTTTTTGCATTTAGTGTGGTTGACATCCTCCTGCTCCTCATACTCCTGGGATTCTTGGTGGTCTTGGTGCTCATTATGTTGCTCTCTCCATTTATGGAGTTGCTCCTGATGAGCCTACTTGAGGTGGGAGAGGTCATTTTTGAGTCAAGGAGGTGGAGCAAGTGCTTTGTGATTAGAATGAATAGTGCTGTCATTACTGTAGAAGATTCTAGTTACATAGATATTAGATTTATTGTTCCAGTCAATTAGCACTTACTGATTCCAAAAGTCAGTCATCAAATAATGCCAGGATGTTGTAGTAAGAATTGTGCTATGAAAATTGCCCATCCATCATGTTCCATTGAGAAATTGAGCTCAATGTGAACTGAGCCTTTGTATTGAGAATTAGGAAAAGAATCAAATCAGAGTAAATTATGTATACATGAATTGCTGAATATGCTATGATTTTGGGAGTAATTCTTGCAATGCCAAATTTGTCTGCAATTGGAAATTTGTTGGCCTGAGTCTCTGCTTGGTTGACTCCACAACCATAGAGCATATGCTGGCATAGCTAAGATATGATCAATCAGTGTAGAAATTACAATATAAGAAGACACATACACTGATTAGAAGGGGCCTGCAACACAACCCTTTGGTGATCTTGTCATATTCATCCCTATCCAACTCCTCTTTGGCATCCTCTTCACTCGATGCTGGAAATCCAGTGGAATTTGTATAGAAGCATTGTGATTTGTCATAGAGAAATAATGGGAAATTGTGTGCCATTACTTTGACCTTGCCATCACATAAGAGTAGACAGAACCTGGCAGAAAAATGATCAGTAAGCAATTGTCAGAAAGCACAAACTTAGAAGTCATCATATTTATATGCATGTTTGGCAAGACAAAGTAGAAAGCCTGTGTTGAGGTTATTAAACCTCAGGCTGATTTATCACAAGGCAGCAGCATCTTCATACTTGTAATCAGGAACCTGAGAGAGGCATTCTGGATGAGTGTCATGATTGAATCCTTGACTTTATGTGTGTCAGCAATGCAAGCACTTGAAGCTCCTCTTACAAACTGAGTTACATTAGTTAAAATTCAGATAGTAATATGATATATGTGCACCAAAATCATAAAACTTCTCAATTTACTTTCATGGTAGTCCTCTGTCCCAATGTTACTACACAACTTTCTCAAGTACTAGGAGATCACCAGATCAATTGACATAATGGTGTCAAATGCTTTGAGCTGCATTCTTTTTTCCATTGTCTAGATGCAAATTTAGTTTGTTGGTGACATATATTGAGATGAAACTCACTTTTTTGTTCAGTCATCTGTCTCATCATCTATTTCCTCTTCTCCACACATGTCACTCATCCAGTCATAGTCCTCAACATCATCTTTGTGTGCATTGGTGTACTCCTCTGCCACCTAATCATGTACAATCAGATAGGGTAGCTGGCAATAGGAATGTGATAGGCAAGTCAGTAAACATCCCAGAGAACAAGGGTGCTAAGGAACATAAGAATGACATTTGTAGGACTAGTAGTGTTGCTGTCACTAGCCTTTGATGCCTGTTGGTAATGAAGAGTTGCTATAGAGGTAAGGGGTGACCAGAAGGGGTAAAGGGAGTTGCTAGGGTTACCAGAAGGGACAAGACTAGTTGCTAGCCATAGTCATTAATGTTGCTAAGGCACAAGACAGAGGAGACACCCTCAGAAGTTGTTCATGCTAAATTAAAAGCTAGATTGTCAAGGCTTGTTGCTAAGCTGTTAAACATGACAAGAACAAGCAAAAGAGAGATCTGAAGTCTGAGAGCTAAGGGAACTTCAAAAGACATTGCATGTGGGGTGCTTTTTCTCTCCCCCCTTTGCTAGGTATGTACAGGGGGTATTTATACAATTTATAAGTGTGGTAGTTAGCAAAGGAAAGATAGTTGCTGCCAGCAATGGCATCTGTCAATGTGTCCATAATGCATACTAGGTGTCAGTATGGTTACCAAGGATATATATGTGATGTCAAAAACTGCATAATATCTATCAAACATAAAAGAATCATACTGCACATCAAAATCTAAAGTGTAGACACTGTTCAGGTATGTTAAGCAAGAGAAGAAAAATGGAGAGATTTGGGTCACATGTCTTTTAGTATCTGTCTTGAGAGGCAAAGTCTCCTTGTTGCCAAGTGGTGTTGCTAGCAAACCATTGGTAATAAAATGTCTTGACCATGTTTTTCCAAACTGAAGGACTGGGCTTTACATGATGGGGCTCAGCTGTGTCAAAGTCATGTGCTGCCCCAGATAAGATAGTCAGAGATGGCAGTAACAGTGCTCAGCAACCAGTGGGTCTTATCAGAATCTGTTTTGGATATGGTGAGAAGGCCTGCCTCCACCAGGCCCTTGATGAAAAGACCATCTAACTCAATAAACAGATTTGCAAATCTTCCCAGCACAATAGAATGGAGCAAGGGGGCCCTTTCTATTCATATTATTAGTGGAACTATGCAGTTCTGTAAAGGATGCCTTCCCTATCCCCTATACACTCAAACTGAGACTGATCCTACTATCAGTGTTATCAATATGCAAAAGTCAGGACCTAACACCAGTATGTTTACTGCTGCACTTGGATTCTGGTATGGCTGTTAAGGTCATATTGATGTATGTAACTGAATATGTTACCAAACCAACTCAAGAAACATGCACTATATTCAAAGCTATCACTTCAGTTTTTGAAAAATTTGCTGATACAGTTCAGGGTCCATTACCCACACATGAAAAAGCCTGATATTTGCTGATCAAGACATATAATGTGTTGAGTGTGAGATCTGAAATGTGATCCCCTATGATATGCATGTATTTGCTTAGCCCAGATCATTATACCAATTATCTATTTAACAATATCTACTAGCCTTCATTTGTTGAGGAGGCTAGTCTGTTATTGATTGGTGGTAATTCATCAGTTGCTCAACTTGAGATATCAAAATAAGATTACATGGCAGAGTGGTACAAGTCTAGCCCCATGGACCCATTTTCATCTGAGATGTCACCTCAATATGTACATATTGCCCATCAATGCAAACTCAGCACAAAAGACAGGCTTATAACCTGTATTTAATTATGTATATCATGGGACCAAACTTGATAATATGTCTTTATATGAGTGCACTTGCAGGTGTAAGCAGGTCAAACTCATTGAACATTCAGATAACTCTACCAAGAATCCTGCCCTTATACCATTTTCTACAAAGCATCCTTTGCATGGGATTCATGCAACATTCATCTACAAACCACTTTAAACACACAGCCAATTTCATTGGAAGTTTACCTTGTAAGGACAAAGGAGACTGCAAGTACTATGGTCTAACAATGTTAACTTTGTTCAAGTCTTGGAAATCAGGGTTAGACTTGAAACTGACAGGTAATTCTTGGGATATTGCATTCACAAAATATTGTTTTAGTGATTATCACCTATGCACCATGAAGAATCTGAACATTAGGTATGAATGTCTTGATGCTTGGATAACTTTGATCATAAGATTGTGAATTCAGTTTTGTACCTGCAGTAGATGGGGAGGCTGATCTTAATGTAGAACAGTATGGCATACTGGGCAATAGTTATGAAATCCCAGATTTCATGGAGTATGAGCTAGGTAAAAAGAACCTTATTTTTGTCACAATATACAGGAAATAACTAAGCAACTACAACACAGTGGATGGAATGAACCATCAAATATGGTGGTTTGATCCTAGCCATTACAAAACAGCTGATACTAGTATGTCAAGTGATCAGTGGTGAGCTGCTAATGCAATCAGATTTGAGAAGAACATTAGTGACAAATGCAATTAGATTTTAGAAGAACAAAACAAATGAACCTGTACTCACTCTGAGTCCATGAATACTGATGACAAATCAGGACTAGGTTGATGTTGTAGATCAGGAGTCAGGGATATGTCCTTTCTTTGTTACATTTGCCTTACTTATTGCACTGCACACCACTTCTTTTACTTACCCTTGCTTTGTTTCCCATTCACTTGACTGGCCACACAAACCACTGCTTTTGGATATATTACTTAAAATTAGTATAGACTTACCATGATATACTTACCCTCCATCAAAGGATTGAGCTCTAGTTTCCCCTATCATCTCAACTCACTGCTACACTCAGAAGCTCTCGTCTTTCGACAATACCCTTTGTCTTTGCTTAGCAATGTCTGCTAAGTCTCAACAACCTTGTTTAGACAAGTACCTCCTCAGGTTACTTGTTTTACCAGTGTTTAGCATTAGCATATATAGCTAGCTACATGTCTTGTTTTGCTATTGTCTATTTGACCTTCTTATGTTAGTCCTTAGCAATCTGTTGTGAGTTTACTTAAACAGGTTCACTTCCCCAGCTTCACTGTTGTTAGCATCATGAGAAACAGATGCATCAGAAATGGTATTACACATTTCTTCCCTAAGATTTCTTAAAGAAACATGATTGGCTGCCAGCAGTGTGCGGGGAGTTAGCCAGACGTTTGTGAGAATTTGATTCGTGATCAGGTGACTTGCATTCAGGCAAAGGAGCAGCAGTTGGTGTCAGTGACAACACAAGGATGACGAGATTGAAAGACACAAGATTAACGAGCTTCGCCGACGCATTGAGAGTGACCTAAGGACCAAACGCTAAGTTATATAAATTTAGAATGAGGCCGTCGAGCACGGGTCTTATCAGAGTCGAAGTCCGGAAACAGCCATGCAATGTTGTACTAAAAAGGAACGCCAATCAATATTTCAGGCGCTGTGGTGGCAGACTCGCGGTCAATGCGGTCTTCAGCGTCGTGCAAGGTCAGGCTCACCCGGGCTTAGCTGCTGTACTTTTAAGTTGCTTCATGACACATGACTACACTTCTTGGGTTTAGGTACTTCGAAAAATAATGAATAGAATAACGTAATGAGTAAGCTTCGCTGGGTCAACAGCCGCAAGTGGAGAAAGACCGAAAAGTAGCTCACTTGCAAGGCTTGATGACTTATAGATGTATGGTAGTGGTAAACACGGATATGTTCAGAGTCACCAGGACTGAACATAAATGGACGGCGCCCCAATCAGAAAAGATACATTACGAGAACATCAGAACCTAGTTTGATTGGAACAAGAACTTCCTTCAGCAGGGAAACAAAGAACATCATCGCAAAAGAAAGCTTGAACCAGGAAATCTAGAAACTGTCCAGTACACCTGCCGTCGGATCCTAAGCCGGACTTGTATAAGTGGGACGCTTCAAAAGAGAGACAGATGACAGGATATAAGGAAGGAAGCATTTTTAAGAAGCCCTTCTAAGACATGTAAGTACCAAATTTGGATTTGATCGTTTCTTAGAGCAAGAGATGCGTTGATATCGAGAACCTTGCCCGCAGGACGTGGAGAGCGAATCGGGGACATTAACGATAGTCGATGTTGTGATACGACTGTAAAGGCAGAGAAGAGAGCAGTTGGCATCGGTGAACAAAAATAGCCTACTGCGCCCAAGAATGTGGGTTGAATTTCCTGCCACATCTCCAATATTAGTGACAACTTACTAGTCACTTGTTAGGACGGTGAGAATGAGTCAGAAGATATAAACTCTCCATAAAGGATCACAAGATCGTGACCACTCATGCTACCCTTGGAGCAAAAGTCTGGGGACTTTGACTGTAAAGTGAGGCAGTTTGCTAAAATGTCAAAACTTTACAAGTCCGATATCTTGAGGCCTGTGTAGTCTTGAGATCTATCACGAATTGTCCTACGTCTTCGGAAGAACAAGAAGCCAACGATTAGCGCTTAAGATCTTACACCGGAATGCCGCTCGAGATCGATGAGGAATCTGAGCATTGCTACGGGACCTTGAAACACGTTGTTGGGAACACTTGCGTGGCGCCAAACAACACTGGAACCCAGGAGCCGGCTGCGGGATGAGGAAACATACGCTCTTCTGATGGCCAATGCAGACGGTCGTGTTCCGCGCGCTAGGGATAATGAACGTCTGGCAATTGAACTCGCGAAGTCATGCTTTCTCGGAATTCACGATAGTTGATTGTGATTTGATCTACCTAATATGATTTGAGGCGGCTATGAGCGGAAAAGTGGCTTCTGACATGTTTAAATCACACAAGCAGAGAAAGCGGACCTGACCATGCATGATTCAGATGTATGAGGCCTAAGGGCGTTTCGAAGTCTTCATCGCCAGACGTTTGGCCGGAGCGGCATCATCGAAGCAATCAAGATCAAAACATTTAATGTGATAGATGGGGGACCTGAGCATAAGTAAAGTGAGCCATGCGCTTTTTCATCACACGGGTAGTCCTCTAGCCGATATTTTCACATCGAGTGGACTTGGTGCGGAGACAGACTTCCCCTGCTGGCTTCGGAGATTTATCCCCTGGAAAACAAAAGGCAATGCATGGTTGTTTGTAGATGTAGACATTGATAGCTGATGCGGTTTGTGATGTACTAGATTTTCTCATTCTTCTATCTTTCTTTTCTTCGTTGGTCGTTCTTTGCGGCTTTCCTTCGGATCCCTGCTTTGTGCAGCATCTCCACGCTCCTTTCTGGCAGCTAGCCGCCTAGCTCCTCCCGTCTGCGCAGAATCTACCCAATGCGTCCCTCTATTTATTCCCTGCTTTTTGCCACGCTTGTATTCGCGCTGAGCGGCGCCCATGCCCAGCGAAAGGCTCCATATGCTCGTCGTGCCTTGTCCAACAAACTACAGAGGCGCCAGATCCTTACACCCATTCTAGATGGTCTCTCTGGTGCGCCCTGTTTTATAACCCGCTTTCAGCACATTCTTACCTAGACTCAGGCGATATCAATGCATTGGGCCATCATCTGTTTGGGCCGGACGATCCTACCACTTCTCCCACTCTTTCCGCGTCCCCTAGCAGTCCGTCTGTCACGGGGAACGTGCCGACCAGTCACTCTACGTCCAGACAGTCCACGTCGACATCTTCCATCACGTCAGCATCGAGGACCGCCTCGGACTCGCCCACTTTGTCCGATTTTAGCTCCACGACGTCTTTCTCTTCTTTTCCAGAAATCACTTCTTCCCCTACTATCACATCGTCGAAGAGCGGGGGCCGCGGTAATCAGCTTTCCGGCAGCATGCATCCTACTAGCATCAATGTCGTCGATGGTATGACGAGCGTCATTGGTAGTGCTGACAACGTCGTTACCCATCACTTCCCAAGCTCGATTTCGGGTACAACATCTGTTTTGCCCGCTACTTCAGTCACCGATAGTCACGGGCCAACGAGTACTTCTGCAGATCCGACTTCCAAGCAAGCAGCGTCCGACTCGGCATCAGATGCGGGATCATCAAGCACCAAACCCATCTTTTCTGGGGCTTTGACAACGTCGCATCCTCATCATTCTCCTACTCCTTCATCGTCCGCGGAGTCGTCCATCAAGACAAACTCGGATAGTACTCAAACCACGACCGTCTCTTCTACCTCTAGCCAGACTTTCACCATTACCCAGGGCCCGGCTCAATCTTCTGTTTCGAGCATCGTCCATCCTCCATCTCACGCCTCCAAGGCAACCTCGGATCCTGTAACGACCACGTCAGACGCTTCAGCTACTACTACTAGCCAAGCTTCCACCAATACCCAGGGCCCGGTATTTCTTTCGAGCATCCTCCATTCTCACCCTCATCCCTCCAAGACGACCTCGAACTCCGTTACGACCACGTCGGATGTTTCAACTACTACCAGTACTGTTAGCCAGGTTTCCACTGATACCCAGGAAGCGCTACCATCTTTCTCGAGCACCTTCCATCCTCACCCTCATCCTTCTAAGACGACCTTGGACCCTGCTACGACCACGTCGGATGCTTCAGTCACTACTACTAGCCAGGCTTACACTGATTCCCAGGGCCCGTCTCACCATCCCTCCAAGACAAGCTCGGACTTGGTTCCATCCATATCAGATACTTTGACCACCTCTAGTCAGGCACCCACAAGTCGTAGTATCCTGGGGCCTGTGCAATCCAATCTCTCACAGTCGACGAGCCTTTCTGGTCCTCATCATCACACGACGACTTCGGATACTACTCCAACCACCGCATCAGATTTTTCAACTACCAGTAGCCAGAACCCGCTGTCTTCCATCATATCGTCGATGTTGCAATCTCATAGTCACACGCATTCCACTCATGTTCGTTCCTCGACGACTAAGGATCCTCTCTCGATCCCGACGTCGGTTTCAAATGGCCCCACAATACCTCCCTCTAGCTCTCAGTCTACAACCGTACCGTCCAGCTCTCAGTCTACGACCATAGCGTCCAGCTCTCAGTCTACGACCATAGCGTCCAGCTCTCAGTCTACGACCGTAGCGTCCAGCTCTCAGTCTACGATCGTAGCGTCCAGCTCTCAGTCTACGATCGTAGCGTCCAGCTCTCAGTCTACGACCGTAGCGTTCGGCTCTGAGTCTACGACCGTAGCTACGATTGTTCCGTCCAGCTCTCAATCTGCAAGCGTTTCGTCTGGCTCTCAGTCAATTTCACACGGACCCGTTACCATCAGCATCCCAACGACCTCTTCATCGGCTTCGAACTCTCAGTCACTTCCTCCCTCCGGCAGCGTAGGCAGTAGCGGCATCGTCATTACCTTCCCTAGCGTCTCTCCAAGTGCAAGCGATATCACTACGACTCACTCTCATACAGCAACTATGACAACGGTTTCGGTAACTTCCGATCTTACCTTCGTGCTGACGGAGACTTCGCTTGCCGTGGCGTCCGTGCCCATGACATCGTCACCGACTATTACGAATCCTGATGCGCCAACGACTACCATTGCGCCAATACCTGATTCCGGTACTACCACTATTACGAGTGTCGCCCCATTGCCCACAGGAATTCCAGGAAGGATCCTTCCCCAGAATCAATTGGATCTGAGTCAGATTTCTGGTGACACACCGATCAGTATCCTCTTCAATGAGGAGCTGAACTGGCCTTTCGTCGTGAGGAACAAGGTCTCTGCCAGTCAGATCTTTGCTTGGACCCCTGTCATTATCGCAACTGCTCTAGGAATCAGTGGTAAGTTCCTTAAATATCCCATATCTCAGTCAGTCTAGCCAAGTTCAACTTCTTTTCTTCCTTTCAGGTGATCAGGTGAAAACATACGTGCTGCAAGTATATGTCCCCTCCACATACCACGGCCCCCAGGACGAGGACCAACTCGGTACAACTTGGGTCGGGTACATTCCTAGCAATCTCGTTAATACGCTCGCGGCCATGATCAAGAACAAGAACTCGCCATTCTACACCGGAGTTCCCAACCCTGTCGCCCAGGCCCTTGCGAACCACGTCAACCCCGGCTTCAGCCTGGATACCGTTCCGAGTTCCGACCTACCAGGACATTCGAACTCCTCAGGCGCCACTGCGGACAGCGGAAAATCAAGGCAGGACGCGATCATCGGTGTCGTCAGCGCCATCGGCGGCATCGCCATCCTGGTCCTCGCATTCCTTGTTTACCGCTCCTGGAAGCGCCGCCGTGAGCTCGCCCACCGCCGTATGTCCGACCCGCCCAACGAGGAGTACATAGGTGTGCGGCCCGAGGGCCGTGATTTCGATCAGGACAGTGTGGGTGGACAGCGCCGTCGCAGCTTCTACTACGCCGAGGACTCGCTGCGTGGATTCCAACAGCAGAGCCCTGTTGGTGAAGGCAACATCAGCTCGTCGCCGCAGCAGAGCATGCTTCAGAGGCGAAACCTTTCACCTAACATCATCTCCGCACCGGTCCTTCGGGAGAGCAGCATGAACTGGTAGATGGTCCTGATACCTTGTATGACCCATTTTTGTATTGGATGGAGCACCCTTTCTATATTGGCTTTACGACACCCTTGCGTACGTTCAGAAAATACTGTTACACATATACCTGATTTACATCATTCCGCCCACCCGATGCTATGCCATTTTTTCTTTTTACGATTCGCTCTCTACATTTCTTGGTGCCGGGACGACCTTATGGGTTGGATTGTCTATTTATTGGGGGTCTCAGCCTCCGTTTTTATGTCCGAACTCTTGCTTTATAAATTTCACTGATGTCTGCATCGATGTATTCTTCGGTTTACACTACGTAGTTGCGTTGCTGGTCAAGCCCTGTGGTGTAGCCAGTCGTGCGCTTCATTTTAACTAATCCTGCAGGAGCAATTTGCCTAACGCGCCCGTTTCATCAGATACTAGTCGTTGTGCTTCAATGTGATGGTTTCTTACTATTGATGCTATCTTTACAATGGAATTTCCCGAATTCCTGTTCCAAATCTGCTATATCCTCCAATCTTGATGATACCATGTATTATTATTATACGTACGTACGCATGTCTAGCAAAAACCCGGGCCGTATTGGCCCACTTCGGGCGTATGTTCTTCGCAGCCCTTAATTCTACAAGGCCTCTTTCGGAAACCACCCTTCAACACATACATATTGCTCATCTCCATTACGAGCTGTAGAAGTCAGTCAAACCCCGGACGAGACGGCCAGGTATAGAGGATGATAGAGGCCCAGGTACTGCTGTTAGCGCTGAGAAAAATATTGATCATTTTGGTGATACTCGAAGTTGGTCATGAGAATTCTAACACTGCTTGCAATGTTGGTGGTATAAATGTTTTACGGCTTCTCATGCTCTCAAACCCCACGCCGATCCCTCCGTGCTCACACGAACGTCTCTCTTACCAATGGACACTGACTCACAAGCAGAAGCAAGGTAAGCCCATGCTTTTCAGAATTGAGTGTATCTAATCGTTCACTTCAGTTTCGTCAAGCTTTGCATACAATATTCCAGCATTGGTACGGGATCCCATTCACCTCAAGAAGCAATAGATCATTGCCTTGCTGAATAAACATATCAGCACTGATTTATTACGACTATATCCTCACCCTTCAGCTTGAAATTACCTATGTGTGGTGTTCGAAATTGAGAATCTCAACATTACTTTACGTATTCTCTCGCTATGCTTTAGCAGCCAATGTGTTGTATCTATTGGCTATCACCAACAAATTCTCCAAGGTCTGCCTTAATTGTGAATGAAAACCGAACTTTGAACTAATTCAAAGTGTGTAGTAAGCCTGCAATGACTGTCAAGGATCCATCACTTTTGACAAGTAGGCAGCTGCAACTTGTGGTATCGTATCCCTGGTATATTATCTGTCCTCGGGCGTGTCTCTGTCATCAGTGAGTCGAATGAATTTCTTGGTAATTGAACGTGTTCGGCTTGATCAAGTTATGAATCTATAGGTGTTTTCAGTATGAGAACATATGCTCTATGGAACAGAAATCGATGGGTTTTGGCGTGGCTCGTTTCTTTAGGCATCTGCTGTGTTGTCATTGACTGCGTATGTGTCACATTGTCCTGGCTCACTCATAAATCGATGGGTTCCCCAGCTACACGTGCCCGGCCTCAAGTGTCATGGTTCATCAGTCAAACCAATGTATGTCGGTCATTAAGCTTCTCTTTGTTTGATCATCCTGATATTCATCACCAAGTGGTGTGTAATTACCGTTTGTTGCTCGCGTGGTCTTGAATCCCGAGCCTTGTCCACAGATGATGTTATCTTATCAGTACTCACCTGTATACTCGAATTGTCCGTTGCGGTTCTCACTGTGTGGTCTGCAATGAGGTCATTCAGAACACAGTCTCTGCACCGTGAGAATATGAAAGGTTTTGTGGTCAGGCAAGGTAAATCCCTCTTCGATGGTCTGGATGCCTACAAGGCAAATTGACTGTACCATAGGCGCTTTGTACTTCTGGTAAAGTCATACATTTGTTCTCCAGTAAACAACTCCTTCTTAGCCGAGCTTAGTGGGACATTCTCCTTTACTTTTGCGGCCATGGTTATTGACTTTGTAAGTGTCCCGTGAAGAGCATCGCATAGTGCTTATATTATACTTTCTCATAGATCGTAACAGTCAGTCATTTACGAGTGGTGAATCATTGATAGTTTACCCTGTTGTGCAGCCCGACAACTTCCTTAGAAAAATTCTGGATGCGTTGACACTTCCGTGAGTCGGTTGTTCAGTAAAAAAATGATGACAACTCAGGCTCAAGTTGTGCATATCTTTAGCATATCATGTCTCCTCACCTCGCGATTCCTCTTGTATCTGCGCAATTTTCCGGCTGCAAAATCAGAATCAAGAGTAGAGTCATCAAGTGCATCATCAACCTTGATCTTCGGTGATGCTGGGATTGTAAAGGAATTTTCCCAATTTAACTTGGATGCAGATGGAATACTTGAGGATCAGAACAACATTGAGATGGGACAGAATGTATTCACACCTAAACATGAGTAGGATACACTGGGTGCAGGGTACAATGTTCTTTGGCAAAGCAATGTAAAAACATGCTAAAAATAATCTAATTGATTTCAAAATTTTCTTTGAATGTTTCTGTCAAAACCATAGAAAAAATGTTGTAACACCTAAAATGGTATTTGCAATACAATTCAAAGAGAAATAAAGAAACTTAACATTGAATCACCACAGGTCTCACTAAAAACAGGCATGGCTGCCAAGCCTAAGAAGCTGGTGTACCAAAAAGGGAGGCCTAATAAGCCAGCTACACAGGGCCCCTCGAAAATTGACGCTGGCATCATACAGTAATAGACATGCCTTAAGAATTTAAGACTGGCCTCCTCTTAGTTGTATCTGCTGACTGCTTGGCCCCCACCTGACTCCTTCTGCTTAGTATTAGCCATCCTACATGAGTAATAATTGGACTCTACTACCTTTTATGTTATTGTTACAACATCACCATTGCATACTGGCACCTGCTTAGTTATATAGCATTAGTAAAACAGCCTGACTGATGTAGTATATAGGTGGCCTGTAAGATAGAATATCCTCAGGCCTAACAATATTGGTGACTTCCTGGCCTATCCACAACAAGGCACTTAGGTGTTCAGAGGAAGCCCTTTAGAAAGCAATTTTCTGTATCCCCTCTACCTCCATCTCATCATATCCAGTGATTTCAAAAAGTTCAACCAATTCAAAAATTAGTGGGGAATTTATGAGGCAGGCCTGGATCCCTTACTTGTATGCTTACACTAGATCACTTTTATGGCTGGTCCATGTCACAGGGACTTGTACTATGTATTGCTTCTCCATTAATGGTTTCACTGCCCAGAACAAGAGCCACTAGTGTGTTGGGGTAGGAGTCAAAGGGATCCACTGGCTCCTCTGTTTCCAGTCTTATGTTCAGGTTCCTTCCCAACTTGTCCTGCATCAACTCATGGAGGAGCACTTTGTCTCCAATCCCCATCTTCTGTATCATAAGTGGTTTATCATCCTTGTCTTCACAGGTGAAACTCCTGCATCCATAGGCCTTGATTGTTCCAATGGTTCTGGCTATGCTAGAGGGGCTGATGCTCTGTGGGCTTTTTGGGAGCCCTACTCCATCATTATCATTATTCACTTGGGGGGGAGAAGTGTGGGTCTGCTTGTAAACCATCATATCAAGATGGGATTAAGATGCAATTGAGGATGTGGTCCATTACCAGAGCTCTGGCATATGGTTATTGGTAAAGCTAACAAACCTTGTGCATTTTAGAATAAGATGGGCACTCAACTGGGGTTTGATTCTTTCAATACTGCAAAAGCATGGATGATGGCTATGTTTATCAGGACATGCTCCAGCGATGGAATCATGAATTTCAGGTTCAAAACCAGAAAGTCCCTCTCCTCCAAGATAGCTCTTTGGGCACATTGTCCCAAAAAGCCTTAAAAACATTTGTGTCATGAATGTGTCATGAATTTCAAACCAAATCTTACATTGCATGTCCAGCCTCTGAATCAAGGTATCATTAGGTGCTTCAAAGGACACTATTACACTTCCTATATTAAACATGCCATTGATTGTTATGACTTGGGGTCATGCCATCTCAAATCTATGACATCGATCAACTTGAGGCTATGTAATGCATGCAGCATGGAAGAAGGTGGACACAACTACCATCAGGCACTGTTGGTGCAAAGCTGGCATTTTTCCAGATATGGATCAACCTGCAGCACAGCCTGAAACACCAGGTACAGCCCTCCTCAATGCAGATAGCACCAACCCTGAGTGCAATCCAATTGCAGAGGTCAACAAGGAGGTAAAAAATGCTATTAATCAGCTGCAATCAACTGGAATTCTGCAACCTCAAAACAGAATGACTGCAGAGGCTCTTCTCACTGCAGCAGGTAAAGTACTATGGAGCAGGCTACTGAGGAGGATATATGTTAGGCTGTCTTTGGTACAAGAAGACGTGGAGATTTCTGGTAGGGCTGGCATCCAGATAGATCTTATTGACATGTATAGTTGTTGCATGCTCATGAGTACATCAGCCATTCAACTTGTTTTACATCTTCAGTTGTTTCTTGTTCATGACATGCACTGAGGCTGTGAGTGATTCACCTGCTGTTCCATACTGTACCTAGATCACTTATGATATGCGTAGCTTCATCTTTTTCCATGTCTCTCTAGGTACTACAATAACAGTTGCTCCTTGTTCATGACATGCACTGAGGCTCTTCATCTTTTTCTGTGTCTCTCTAGATCCAGGTCCATCAGGTTATGGGCATCCCTTGGTATCTATTGGCCGAAAAAATTGGAAAGCAACTCAACCTTTACTGTCTGACTTGTGTTGGCTGCTTCCACCACCATCGACGACCCTTATCAATCATGATCACTCTGATTGATCAATTGATTTTTACCTCCCTGCAATCATTTGATGGCCAATGCACAACAGGCTAGTTCATCTTCACAGCCTGTCCCTACTGACTGGGCTACTCCCACAGCAGATTTAGGACCCACAGGCCATAACTCAGACTCTGCTGGGCCGTCAATTCTAGGCCCTCCACATCTGCAGTGTTTTCATCATTCTTTTCCTTTATCTTCTTGAGATTCTACCTCTACTCTAGTATCTCCCACCACTCATGTTTCCCATAAACATTCTCAAATGCAATCGCAGTCATGTCAGGACTTTTCTTCTCCACTACATTATTCTCATTTTCCTTTGTCATTTCATGCACCAATCCCTCAACGTCCCCCTTGACCACCTCCTCCAGTTCAGTCCCCATCTCATTCTCCATCATCTAATCCTGAACAGCATTTTGACCGAATTCTGTTCAACCAGAACATTTCTCTCGTCCAAATTCCAATCGTCCTCCAGCTGCTCATGGTGTTCCATTGCCCTTGTCTTACCCTCCCTCTATTGTATCTGTATATTCTCATCATTCCCCTAATGTTTTTCGTCCAAATTCTGTTGCCTCAAACATTTCTCATGGTTCTTTTCATCCTGCTCATTCTGCACCTCCGATCCTCAATCCTAACACTGTTCCCAATATTAATCCTCCCCCTCCCTCCATTTTTCATACTCCTCAATCCGTTAATCCTCCTTTCCACCATACCCCTACTCCCATAATATCATCCCCTCAAACACATCATCATTTTGCTTGGGATCCCCCCCCTCATTTCCATCCTCCTAATAATTTGAATCACCAATGTCAACTGCCACAATTTAGAGCACCTCCGCAACCCCAGCCTATTCCACAACCATATCCTTAACATATTCCTCCTCCGGTCAACAATTTCCATCATCCCAATATTCCAATCCAAGACGCTCCATATCCTTATTATTATCCTAATCCCAAACATCAACCACCCATCCCTCCCATGCCTCACGTTCCTCTTCCTGAAACCCTCATCCCCATTCAACCACCAGCTCCGATTGCAAATCCTGTAGAGATTACCATTGCTGAAACCAATTTACATAGCCTTAGTACTATACCTCTTCTCAAAACTGCTGCAGATTGGGTTCAATGGCATTTGGTGGTTACATGAGTCATCACAAGTGTCAGTCTCCGGGGACATATCTGTTGGGTACCAGTTGTAGGTGATCTTATTGACCCCACCAGCCAAGCTGTTTTACTGCCTGCTTATAGCTGACTCTATGCCAGAGGAAGCTGAGGCATATTGAGTATTCTGGGCAAACAACGAAATTGCCGATCATGTTCTTGTCAGTAAACTAGCATCCAATGTTGCCAACTCTCTACCCCTGAAGCATGGAGGTTAATTTGGTCTTCCACTGAGAACTGCTCAAGATACACTAGCTTTTCTCCAGAAGTGCTTCAGTGTTGATAGTGCAGTGATGGTAGACATTACAAAGACAAGGTCTTCCAACTTTTGGCAACCAATTCCTCACAAGTCAATACATATGTTGAAGCATGGCAATTGGCCATTACTCAACTCGCTGGTTCTCCCTGGGACTTCACCCCTTTCCAACGCACTCAGAAATTTGTAAATGGTCTCCTGAACTTTGGGGAATTTGTTGTCCTAAAAAAAGAAAAAAAAAAAGAAAAGGTCCATTTGCATTGGTGTCGACATAATTCTCTTGAACTTGCTACTTTTGACTTTGCGACTCTTGCTAAAGAAGCTATCAATATAAACGCTGCCTTATTATTCAGTCAGACCTGTCCTCAACAACCTCAACAGAATAATCAATCCTTGACCCCACCTTCATCTTCAACGACTTCTAATTCTATGTCACAGTCATCTTTGACTACTGAACCTTTCCCTAATCCTTGACCTTGTATCCAGTGATTGAATTGCAACATGTACAGCCACACAATCAATAATTGTTGGCAAAAGGGAGGCAGGATGGAGAATGGCACAGATCCTGGGCAGGTTTGGCCTTGGGCCAATCTGGAAAACAAAAACGACGGAGATTCCTCTCTTGCTCCTGTCAAAGAAGTAGCAGAAGTGATGTAACTACAACTGAAGCCTCCAATAACCTTAATGTTGTAGCTTATGACCATGGTCCACTTAAGTCAATGGCACTCGTCCTTTACCATGATTTCCTTCATTCTGCAACACTGGCTATGGTTGCATCCATGTCTCGATGATTCAATGCTATTCTCAATTCACGTTGTTCCACCCATATTGTGAAGGATCATTCATTTTTTGGACGTATGACCCCTTGGGCACTGTTCCTGTTGGAACGGCAAATGACACTATACCGGAAATGAAAGCTCAGGGAGAGGTTAGATTCCACACCCACATCAATGGAAGGAATCTCATCATTATTCTTCGTGACTGTCTCTATGCCCAGGATGTTCCAATCAACCTTATTTCCGTTGGTTTGATGGTTGATCATGACCACTGCCTGACTTTTGAGAAAGACTCTACATCCATTTTCTTCCTGAAATCAATATCTACTCTGGCTGGACAACCATGATGGATAGGCCGTCTTTTCTTGATTGTGACTTCCTTCCATTGTTACCTTCTTTCCTGAAGTTCTTTCCTGCACCACATTTTGCTGTACCTGCCTTCTTTCCCAAGGTTTCTGTCACTGCTGAACTTTGGCATAGTCGACTTGGTCATCCCAGCCGGCAAGCAGCCTGCCCACCCATTTGATCACTTTGAACATAGAGCCTCAGCGATTTGTGATCTTTTGCATATGGACAGTTGCGGCCCTTTCCCAGTTATTTTTTCAAATGGTTGAAGCAACCACTTCCACTCGATCGTTGACGATTTCTCTAACTTTGGGAGCACATCTCTGTTGACAAAGAACCATGCCTTAGACCACTTCAAACGTGTTGAGGCTAACTGGAAACTCAAATCTGGCAACGAAGTCAAAGTGGTTTGCTTGGATAGTGCGAAGGAGTTTGTCTCAGGGAATTTTCGTGACTGCTTGATCTCAAAGGGAATTGTTCTTCAACAAACTGTTCCCTACATGTATCAGCAAAATGGCAAGGCCGAGCACTACATTCGAACCATAGAAGAATCTGCTCAGATGTTGATGGCTGAATCCGGACTACCCTTATCTTTTCTTGGTGACGTGGTGCTCACTGCCCAATATCTTCAAAATTGTCTTCCCAATACCACCCTTCCAACTCTCATCACTCCTTTCAAGGCCGTAAGCCTGATCTATCCCATCTCCATGTATGGGGTTGTCAATGCTTTGTTCTTTGGCCCAAGGAAATTCATGCCAAAGGTGATACGAAGTGTTTTGAAGCCATTTTTGTTGCCTATGATGACCATCGTCTTGGCTGGCATGTTTATGACTTGAAAGGGAAATATTTCTTCTCCCATGATGTCATATTCAACAAGAATGTCAAAGGTTGTCTTATGGCTTGTGACATTACTCCCCCTTCCAATTTTTCCAACTCAAATCCTCCATCTCGATTGTCATCATCTCAAATGTCCCCTCTTGTCCCTCATCCGCTCCTCTATCATTGAAATCAAATACTATCCCGATTAATCCCCGATTGTCCCACCTACCATCATACCGTCTCTCCTCCCCTCTCCCTCAACCTCTTCCTTGATTCCCTCAATCTCCCCCCATTCCTCAACCTCTTCCTCTTCCTCTTCCACCTCTCCTATTCCAAATCCGCCCTCCCCTCCTCCCTCTACTAACAGATGACCACAACATACTAAGAAATTGACAGAACATGGAAATATCTGCATGGAAGAAGTTGCCAATAGGAATGAATGTTTGGCTCATTTACGTGCTGATTGCTTCAAAAGAGACCTTTTGCCTCACCAGGGTCTCCTTGCACTAACTGATTTCCATGTGCTTCTTATTGCATCATCCTTTTCCTCAGACTTTGACAACATCTTTTTCTTAGAATGCTCTGTTTTGTTGGACTACAGGGCCTATGTCACTTACAGACCTGATCCCTTACCCTTCCACACTCAGAAGATCTTCAAATTCAACAAGGCTCTGGAGAACTATTATGAGGCTATGTGCCGGCCAGATGTGTCTGTTTGGCAAGCTGCGATGCGCAGGGAAATGGATAGTCTGACTACTCTTGGTGTCTTCCTTGTCACCAACCTTCCCCCTGGTTGCAAACCTATTGGTCTTTGATGGGTCTTTGTGTCTAGTATGATGCTGATGGGAACATTATTAGAGGAAAAGAGAAAGCACGTCTTGTTGCTCAAGGATTCAGTCAATGCCCAGAAGACTATGGTACTACATATGCGCCTGTCACCAAGATGACGATCATTCGGATTATCCTCTTGTTTGCAGCGAAGTAGGATTTTCATCTTTTCTCGTTTGATGTAAAGACTGCTTTTCTCAATGCACCCTTAGCACATGAGATCTACTGCAAGCAGGTCCCAGGTTATCCTGAGGCTGATCCTTCTGGTGTGTATCATCTCAAGCGTCCTTTGTATGGACTCAAGCAGGCTTCGCATGAGTGGCACATTATGCTACGTGATGTACTTGAAAATTTAGGACTCCAATGGTGCAATGTCGACCATGATGTCTTCTTTGGATACTTCGATTTCCATCCCCTAATCCATCCATCCCAATGCCATATGATGGTTCTCAATTGTTTGTCATCATCTGTATTCATGTTGACGACGGGCTCAACGCCACGAACTCCATCCAGCTCTACTCATGGGTCATTAGAAAACTCAACAAACACTTCAAAGTTACCGATGCTGGGCCTACTTCTCTATATCTTGGCATCCGTGTAGATCATGATCGACCCCGATGATAGATGTGGCTATCACAGACAGGTTTTGTAACCGACCTATTATCCTCATACAACCTAATTGACGCGAAGAAATATCAGGTTCCCCTTCATCATCCTCTCCACAACTTACCCGACTCTCCTCCTAACTCATTACCTGAGATTCTTGATAATGACATCAAGGTCCATTATCAATGCCTTGTTGGTTCCCTTCTTTATTTGAGCCTCTGCACTTGTCCACTTGTCCGGACCTTGCCTTTACCGCCATGGCCCTTGGTCAGTTCAATGCAAACCCTACCCATGCGCATCTCCTCGCTGCAAAGGGTGTTCTGCGTTACTTAGTTGGCACAACGGACCATGCCCTGGAGTACAATCATTTGAACGAGAACTGTGATCCCCAAATTCGTCTTCTTCTCCCTACAGGTTGTGATTTTGTAGATGCTGACTGGGCTTGCTTTCTTCATGCATGATAGTCTTGTTTCTTGGTCGTCTGTCCTCAGCGCACAGTCGCGTTGTCTTTGACTGAGGCCGAATATATGTCCATGGCTCATGCGATGAAGGAAGCCATCTGGATTTGACTCTTGCTTACTTCATTACGATTGCCAAATCTTAATCCATTTACTCTATTATGTGACAACCGCAGCGCCATCAATATCGCACGATCTGATAGCACGTCTTCGAGGTCCAAACACATCGATATTCAATATCACTTCATTCGCGAACATTTCCTCTCTGGTTCATTCTCTCCTTCTTGGGTGCCGACAACCGAAAGGACTGCAGATATTCTGACCAAAATTCTTCCTGCATCTCTACATTACAAATTTCTTCCTGCTCTTGGCCTTGTCTCTCTTTCATGATCTCCGTATATTGTTCCTCATTCCCACGACGGTGGGGTTGTTGTAGACGATTTACAGTATGTTAGTCCTCAGTCACGCCTATGTAGTGTAGTACGACTGAGCATTACCTGTAGACGATTTACAGTATGTTAGTCTACAGGAAACGAGTAAGTACGAGATAAGTAAAAATGTAAGAGGTAGGAACTCACCCTCAGTCACGCCTATGTAGTGTAGTACGACTGAGGGTGGTTGTCCGTATATCCGATAGGTAAGCGGGGAAAAATAATTAAGGTTTACTGCAAAGACTGGTAAATAACGATCGTGAGCAGTCTGCACCAAGAAGAAAAAAAAATGAAATAAACATGAGCAAGATACCTAAAAAGGAAATTGTGTCACATAATGTAATGGTCGTACAAGTCT
>JAGGAV010007873.1:0-37710 GCA_017657295.1 Termitomyces sp. DKA64 | reverse complement strand
GGGGGGGCCCGGCTGGGGGGGGGGGGAGGGGAAGGGGCGGGGGGGGAGGGGGCGGGGGGGGAGGGGACGGGGGGGGGGGGGGGGGGGGAGGGGGGGGTTGGGATCCTAAGCACAGGGTGAGCAAGATAGCAGGACAACCCAGGAACCACTCACATGACTGAACCATGGCATCAATGGCCTGTTGGTCCCAGCACCACTTGAATTTGGTCTGGCACCACTTGTACTCCTTCCACACAGCCACTGAGTTCTTGCTGGCAGGAGGAGGGGTCAGGGAACATAAAGGCAATGATGGAGGCAACATGAGTGGGGGACAAGGAAGAACTCCAAATTTTTTCTCCTACCCTTGTTTTCTAATCAACCCCCTTGATGGCATCAAGCTTCTAATTTGTTTCTGGCTGCCACAGAGAAGACGCACCACCACTCACCCTGCTTTGTGGGACTTAGTGTAGAGGAGGGTGATGTCATGAACTGCACCAACCCAAGCCTGGGACAGCTCACCACCCAGACCCAGCAGCCCCATAATAATCCCAAACACCAGACCCTCACCTGCAAGCTTCAAGGGCCTGCCATTACCCATCAGTTCCTGGCACCCTGGCACACCACCCATCAATTCTGGTGCTCACTACACACCCAACTCCCTCAACCAATACATCTGCTTGGCCAACCAACCCTGACCATCCACCAACCCCTGACCTCCTGCACCCCCAAACAACCTACACAATCACCCCCAGGATGGCTCAGCACCTTGGCCAACCCCCTCCACACTAACCTGGGTATGATAGCCCTCATGCCCTGGACCCAATCAACACTCCTGCCATCACTGGGCTGAACTTCCCCAAACCAGTCCCAGGCCTCACTACTTAAACCTGTAGGCAATGTCCCAGGAGAGTAGTCTTGATATTACCTTAACTCTGTCATACTACCATATCATACAAGCTTGCCTGTCATATTTGCCTGCCAATCTACTTCTTTTCTCTCAAACATCTCCTGGAACTCTAAGTCTTCTTTTTCTCTTTGTCTCAGTCTCCCAGCCTTTGTCTCAGTCTCCTGGTCTTTGTCTCAGTCTCTTGGTTTTCCCCCTCACCCTCTCCCTTGCTCCTGGACTCAGCCCAGAGCCCATCCCCCTTTCCTCCCCAACTCTGGTACTTTGTCCAAGTCCCAGAACCCCTGTGCACTCTCTGGAGTTCAACTGGACCTCTTGCCCCTGCCCCAGACCCCTCCTGCAGACCTTGAGTCTGCCTAGTAAGGACCTGCTTGCCATTAGAAGCCCCTGTAGTCAGCGGAACCTGACAGCAAGGGGCCACACTGGCCAAGCTCACAGTTATGCTAGTGAAGAAACCCAAAAGCAATGCTATGGTCTAGACTGGGGATATTCTATCCCCAGGTCCCCCATTTATACTACAGGACTACTAGATGCCTAAGTACCTATGACTAAGCCCAGGGGCCACTGACTACAGCCTAATGACACAAGGCAGAGGGCAATGACCATGAACTACTGACTAATTGGGTCCAGTAGTAGAAGGATCAATGATAGACAACAATACATTATGTGCTAAGTATGATATACCCATTAGGCCTGGGAGCCAAGATGGCAAGGGAGTATAGAAGGCCAGGTGGCCTGGAGGTCAGCTAGATAGAGGTGCCAATCTCCACAGGCTAAGCCCAGCAAAGGTGGGACAGCTGTAAAACTAGTCCCCCTACAATACCAGTCTGAACCTCTGCCAATTTGAGGACCTGCTGGACCCTGCCCACTCCTTCCATATACAGCAAGAAGAACTCATCAGCACACACCTCAAGGCCCCAGCCCCTATCCCTCACCAACAGGAAGAACTGAACATGACCTCCAACATCCTGAGGGCCCTCAACCCCATGAGAGGACTCTTTGACCAGCCTGCCACCCATACCATTGGTCTTACAGCACACTCCCAGGACTACTTTGTCTCCAGTGCTTTCTGCCCTTGAGACCAACCTGCTGAGCCCAAGTCACATCCCTGAAGACCCCCTCAACCTCCTTCCACCAACAATGACCTCACTTCCACCCACACTCTTTCTTACATCAACAAGCCAGAAAACTCCAGCAAGGAACCCATCCCTCAAGAAGGATCCCCAGAGCTCTCCAGGGATTGGCCTCCTCATGTCAACCTCTGCCCCCCCCTGGGGATATGCCCCACCCCTGTGCAACAATGCCCTGGCTCCTCTCCAGCAGCCTCTAGGCCCTGGAGCCCCAAGAACTGCCTTTTCTCCTGGGCCATCCCAACCTTCCATACCTCCAATTCCCATGTTCCCATGCCAAGACACCAACAGCAACATTGGTCTCCCAACTCCCAGAGAACCTGCCCCACCCCATTGGGTCTCAGGACCACCCCTAGGCAACACTGGCCCATCCCCAGATGGTGGGCTCCCTAATGGTGGACCCCCAGGCAGCTGAAGACCAGCCATGGACACATTCCCCCCTCAATGCAGAAGCAGGAACAACTATTATTACTACTACAATTCTGGAACCCCACCCCAACCCAGAACCCCTGAGATGATACTCACAATGCTTTGGCTTGGGAAGGCAAGCTCAACATTCTCCTAGTAACCAAGTACTCTCCAACTGGCCTGCCTTTATCCAGGAGTTTTGCAGTAAGTCTGGTGTATTTGACACAGTAGCTGAGGCAGAAGAAAAACCTCTACAATCTCTGAATGCAAAACAACAAATGGTTCATGACCTTCATTATCCAGTTTAAGTGGGAAGCCTATGAGACTAGCTGGAACTACAATGCCCTCTGGTTTGCCCTCCACTGTATCCTTCCACAATGCATCAAGGATGTCCTCCATCTTGCACCCAAGCAACTCACATATGATGGCTACAAGGCACTCATCACTCGAATTGACCAACATTGCTGGGAAGACCGGAGCAAGAATATAACCCTGCAGAACACCTGGAACTCCTCTGGTAATCCCATCTGGTGGCCTGGAACAACCAATGGCAACCAGACTACTGCCTCCATGATGCCTGCTAACTCCATGCCCCACTTCCCCCCAGGACAAGGCCTGACCAGTACCAAATGATCCCCCAGACCCTGGCCTTCTACCCAACTCAATGCCACCACAGGCCCTGGATCAATGTTCTGGCAGAGACACAGGAATGACAAAAAAAGGAGGGTGCATGCATTTTATGTGGTGAGCAGGGCCATTTCATCAATGATTGCCCTAAATGCCAGGTTATGGGATGTGCTGTATGGACCATTGACAGGGAAGACTGCAAGTACCAGTTTACAGAAAATGACCTGGCAGTTTAGATCATGAAGATGCACTAAATTGTGGATCAAACCTTGATGTCTTCTCCACCCCAGTTGCCTTTCTCTGCCCAACAGCAATCTCCCCAGACACCCTCTTGGCACACCTCTTCTTACACACCTTCCACAACCTCCTCCTCCACACCACTCTCCCCTTCTCCCCTGACCCCATCCTCACTTTGATTGACAGCAGTGCAACCAACAAGTTCATTGACAAATTCTTGACAAAGCTTGCTTCACAAACCCCCTGGCAACTCCCTCTTCCTATTCCCCTGGAACTTTTTGATGGTAGCCTCACTTCTGCCAGTGGCATCACCCACTGCATAGAAACAAAGATCACTTTCATTGACAGACAACAGCAAGACCTCCAAATGCTAATCACAAAGTTGCATACCTTTGCCCCACTCATCCTTGGGTTCCCCTGGCTCTAAACAACCAATCCCTACATCAACTGGCCAAGTCTCACCCTCTGCCTTGACTGGAGTAGCTTGCTCAACCTAGAACCCATCCCTTTCAATCTCCACTTGAAATCTGCATGATTGTTTGGTATCAATGCCTGCCTTGGCAACTCCCCCACTGTCCTCCCTGCCCTCATTGACAGTGGAGCCTCTGGCACATTTGTCAGTAACCAACTCAAGCTCCTCCATGAACCTCTCAATGCACCACTAGAACTACAACTGTTTGACAGAAGTCTGGCTGCCACTGGGATCACCAAATTCCACTCAGGCTCCCTCACCCTCAACAATGGCTTGCAGTTCCCAGCCTGCCTCCTCATTATGCAACTTCCAGAGGCAACCCCAATTGTCCTTGGACTACCCTGGTTATGCAATGTCAATCCTAACATCAACTAGAAGGACCTCACTATGCAGTTCTCCAGCTCCAAAGCATGCCTGGCAGCCACCATCTGCCTTCACCCCTACTTCCCCCATGACTCCAATGACTCTGACCCTGCTCC
The DNA here is from genome assembly GCA_017657295.1 of Termitomyces sp. DKA64. Classification (NCBI taxonomy): domain Eukaryota; kingdom Fungi; phylum Basidiomycota; class Agaricomycetes; order Agaricales; family Lyophyllaceae; genus Termitomyces; species Termitomyces sp. DKA64. The sequence continues at coordinate 33,474 of JAGGAV010007873.1, read as the reverse complement.
TGGCAGCACTGGAGCTACCAGCACTCCCACCATGCCTAAGGATGACTAAGAAGAGGAGGAAGAAACACCTCCATCCCAAACTCCATTAGGCACACCCCAAAGGCTTCCCCCCAACATCCCCCAAAACTGGTACAAAGGTCCAAACTACCCCACTCAATGCCCCCAGGCAACTCTAGACCCTGCCACCATCTCCCTGACACCCAGCCCCACTGATCTGGAAGCCCTTGACATCAAAATTATTGGTGCCATCCCCTTTTCATGGATCCTACAAGATGGCACCCCTGCTTACCAACTCCAAATCACCCCAGCACTTCTAGAAGAACACCTTCATGCTGGTGCCACCTCATCTGAACCCCTAAAAACAGAGGAACAGATCTTACACAAAGTAGTTCCTCCAGAGTACCATGAATTTGCTGATGTGTTCTCTGAAGGAAGTGCCAAGGAACTCCCTCCACACCAATAATATGATCACAAGATCAACCTCAAAGAAGGCACCACTTCTCCCTTCAGAAAAATCTACAATATGTTGAAAGTCAAACTTTGGGCCCTTAAGGACTACCTTGATGGGGAAGGGCTTCATCTGCCTGTCAACCTCCACTGCCAGGGCTCCAGTCTCATTTGTCAAGAAGAAGTACAGCTCCCTTCACCTCTGTGTTGATTATTGGGGACTCAACAAAGTCACCAAAAATAATCAGTATCCTCTCCCCTTGATGAGTGATCTTAAGATCTACACCAAGATAGACCTCCAGTCTGGCTATAAGAACATCTGGATTGCTCTGGGACATGAATGGAAGACTACCTTCTGCACCTGCTATGGCCTCTTTGAGTACTTTGTCATGCCCTTTGGTATGACCAACTCCCCACTATCTTTCAGTACTTCATGAACAATATCTTCTATGACATGAACAACATCTTTGTAATTGTATATCTAGATGACATCCTCATCTACTCAAATGCCCTGGAGGAACACCAGGACCACATCTGCCACATCCTAGAATGACTCTAGGAGTACCACCTCCACACCAAACCTGGGAAATGCTCCATCCACACAACCAAAGTCAAATATCTTGGGGTTATCATCCTTCCAGATGGCATATGTATGGACCCAGCCAAGGTTGAAGCCATCCTCAGCTGGCCCCCACCCTGAAGCATCAAAGAGGTACAATCCTTCCTGGATTTAACTAACTTTTATCAATTCCAGCATCACAAAACCCCTCAACCAACTCACCTGGAAGGATACTCCCTGGGACTGGGATAGCAAATGGCAAAGCATGTTTTTCCTTCTCAAGCAAGCCTTCACCTCCCTCCCCATCCTCTGCCATTTTGACCTCACTCTTCCCATTGTACTCAAATGTGACACCTCCAACTATGCCATTGCCAAAATACTTTCTCAGATGGGCCCTGGCAGCAAAGACCTCCACCCTATCACCTTCTACACCCACTGGATGATCTCCACTGAGCTCAACTACAACATCTATAACAAGGAGCTCCTCACCATTGTTGAAGCTTTCCAGCAATGGAGGGCCTGCCTCAAAGGAATGCCACATCACATTCAGGTCTACTCTGACCACAATAACCTTCAGTACTTCATGACTACCAAGCAGCTTGGCCAATGCCAAGCCCACTGGTCCAAGACCCTCTCTGAATATGACTTCACCATCTACTACTGCCCAGAACAACTTGGAGCAAAGCCTAATGCCCTTACCCAGAGGCTGGATGTATACCCAAAGAAATCCTTTGAGGCAAAGTGCAATGCATTCAATCATTATGTGGTAATCCCCCCAAACACTTTCATGCCATGCTAATTATGAATGAAGAAGGAATACTCCACCAAATGTGAAACACCCCCCTGAACATCTTTTTTGCTCGGCATAACCCTTGGAACAATCCTGCTGATGCCTCGACCCCTGATATGCCCTTGACTTTGTCTCCAGACCACCACCTCCTACTCTGGGATGGTCAAATCTATGCCCCAGACTACAAGTCCATCTACCTCAACATTCTCCAGCAATGCCATGACCATAAGCTCCAGGGACACCTAGGAATACATAAGACTCTCCAGCTCATCTCCCAGACTTACTTTTGGCCAGGGATGAAGAAGGATGTCACCTGGTACATGTGGGCTTATGAACCCTGCCTCTAAGCCAAGGTCCCCCACCATCACCCCTATGGCCTGCTGAAACCTCTCCCTGTCAGTCACTGCCCTTGGTCCTCAATTTTGATGGACTACATTGTTGAGCTTCCCAAGTCAGAAGGATTCAATGCCATCCTTGTAGTTGTCTGCTGCATCATGGAACAAGCACTCTGCATTCCCTGCTGCACCACTGATAACACTCCAGAGTTTGCCAAACTCTTTCTTGAACACATCTTCTTCAAGCACAGACTCCTGGATGACATTATCTTTGATCACAGCCCTCTCTTTGTCTCCCAGTTTTGGAAATTGTTATGCAAGGCCCTGGAAATCAAAACCAACCTTTCTACCACTTATCACCTGGAGACCAACAGATAAACAGTGAGTAAACCAGACCTTAGAGCAGTATCTCTGCCTTTATATTAATTATTTACAGAATGATTGGCATGCAGAACTGCCCCTTGCCAAGTTTACTTACAACAACACCCTCTGCCAATATTCTGCCACTGGGGTCTTCCCTTTCTATGCCAACAAGAGATACAACTCCCAGCTCACCCTTTTGCTCAAGGACATCCCCTCCCACATTGCCCACAAATCTGCCAAAGACCTCTCATCCCTTCACCAGTTTCTCTGGGAAGAGATTGACACTGCCAACCAGGCCTATGCCAAGCATGCTGACTCCCAATGCAAGGTAACTCCCAATTGGACCCCTAGTGCCCTTGTCTGGCTCAACTGATGCAACCTCAAAACCTGGTGGCCCTCAATTAAGCTCAATGACAAGCAACTCAGTCCCTTCAAGGTCCTCCAGAAGGTCTCAACCCATGCCTACAAGCTTGACCTGCCCCTGGGACTGAAAGGCCCCCACCTGGTCATCCACATCTGCCTCCTCAAGAAGCACACTCTGGACCCCTTTTCTGGACAATGCCTGAGCCAACCCCTGCCTGTCAAAGTCAAGGACAAATACCACTATGAGGTCAACCACATCCTTGACTCCCACCTTATCTGTGGTCAGCCCTGCTACCTGGTCCATTGAAAGGGTTTATGGACCCAAGGACAACACTTGGGGAGCCCCAAAAAAACCTCTCCAGTGCCCCTACCCAGCTCCAGAACTTCCACCAAGGGCATCCCACCAAGCCCCAAGACTAGTGCATATAGATGGCAGCAGTGGGTGTAACTGCTGCCCCTGAATTCATTAGGTATTCAACTCCCACCAATAACCCACTATGTGTTTTGCTTTTCCTTCCTTATACAATCTGAAATAAGAAAACACCCTTAAAGCTTACACATGAACAGCCAAGAAAATCATATGCAAGGACTAGTGGTACAAAATACTACAAAAACAAAATAACAAAGGCAAGAGATCAAGAAATGTGCATGTGGCCAGAATGACCCCTATACCCCCTACTCCTCCCCCTCCAGAACCCTCCATCTCATTGCCATGACTGCCAAGTCCACCTCCATCTGCACCACTACTGTGGCTAGGGCCTCCTCATGCCTTAGCAACACCTCCCTGACATCTACAGCCACCTCCCACTAGGTCCATAGAATTTTGGCAACAATGGCCTGCCAGCAACCTCCCCATCTGCCCCATCCTCTGCTCCAGCTCCAGGGGGAGATCCCCTGGCATCCTGCTCACCCCATCCTGGATTGACACAATGCCACCAAAGCCCCATCCAGGAGGATTTGGTGTTCACAAACTCAGCCTAAGGGGGGGGGAATTGTTTCCAAGGTCAGTAACAAAAAGGATCAGAACAAGGGACACTCATACAGGATCCTGCCCTGCCCCAAGGCCACTTCATTCACTAACCACCTCTCATGCTGCCCTCTAGCTGCTCCAGGCACTCCCAGAGCCCCTGCACCTCTAGGACTCTTGCACTAGCCTCCCTCACTGCAGACTTGTGATCTTATCATGCCACCTCCTGCTCTTATTTTGCTGCCTCCTGCTCCTCCCTTGCCCCATGCCACCAGCTGCTCCTCTAACTTGGTCACCCACCAACATAGTATAGCATTGTTGGCCATTGGTGCTGGACTGGGAGTCCCCTGGGGCTGCCCCACCAGTGCCTCCAACTCCAAGGAATACATATGCAGACCTGGAGGGCTGGCCATTGCCACCTCCCCTCAAAGCCTTTTACTCAGCCCAGCCTTATGCAGTGGAGACACCCTCCCCTCACCCTTATCCCACACAGAGGGAGCCACCTCCCAACATCCACTCTGGGGTGGGCCCACCTTCCTTGCAGGCTACCTCCCACTCTGCCCCTCTGGACCAGGCAGCCTCACCTGTGATGACCCCTCCCCTCAGCCCAACACTCTGCCCCTTTGCCCCTCTTCCAGTTGCTCTGCCACCCAGCCCACCTCCCACCCCTGCTCTACAACTATACAAGTTGCCTGCCAGATTTCAAGATGGAGCACTTCTTGTGCCTCACATGGCACAGAAGGCAGACTGCCAAATCCTGACAGGACCTCAACACAGGCTCTTTGAACTCACACTGTTTGCCCAGGCACAGAGGATGCACTGGACAACTCATCAGCTGAATAGCAACCCAGATTTCCCCAATGACTTACTAAGGCCTCTGCTTGGCATCACTCCAGGGTGGGGGGACCCCATGCCCACCCCACCACATCTACAAATTCTTCTGGAGTCACCTCTAACTGGGCCACCCATTGTGCTTCTAGAACAACCTGCACCATTCTGAGACCCAAAGTTGACCACATAGGACAAGCCAGGGGCACCAGGGGTGGTTGTGCAGGTTGCCCCACAGCTCTAAGTTGGGAAGGATCAGAGGAGGGACCCACCACTGCTCTGGACAACTCTGTTGGACCAAATCAGTGTTACCCTGGCTGTAGGATTACCACACTTACAATGGCAGTACATTGTGTCCACCTTCTTCCAGTCCAGATGCCAATAAAATGCCTCTTGCTGGGTCTCATATTCCACCCAGACTGCTATATGGTTTTTGTCCACAGGAGAGGGGGTTGGAGATGAGGAGGAAGAAGCAGGGGAGGTGGAGGCAGACATTAGAAGGTAGTATGCTGAAACATGTCCTGACCCCCTTTTATTTTCTCCTGAGAGGACTTCTTGATGGGAAGGCATCATGCTTTGACTTTGATTCCCATGCTGCTGCCACTCACCAAAGACTTCTCCATGCCTTGAAGGGTCTCAATGCTGAAGGGGGGGTGATGTCACAATCTGTTCTTAAACTCCTGCCCCTTTGGCCCACCTCCAGACTTTGCCTAGCCAAACCCAGCAAAATCCCAAGCACACACCCCTCCTCTTGGAGCTGCTACAGCCCTCCACCTTTGGTGCCTGCCCCAGCAAACCCCAAAGCTTCTCTGGCAATTTCCAATGCTTCCCTCAGGAGGTTCTGTAACCTCCCTGACCTTCTCTGAGTGCTCAGATAACTCCAACACTTCCTCTGTTTCCCCTGGCATGCATCACAGATATGCATCAGATGCTGCTGACAACTGCCCAGCTAGTCCTCAAGATGCCCCTCCTCACACTGGGACAGTCTAAACCAAACCTGCATGGCCCAGCCTTAGACCCACAGACCCAGAGGAGCCCTCCCACTAGTATTTAAGCCCTAGGGTAGTATCAGTAACAGTAGTCTTGATATTGACTACCTACCTGTCTATCTGTTATGCTTGGTGTCTCCCATCTCTCTGTCTTGTTGTTCCATCTTTATTAGTCTCAATTCCATCTGTTTCTTTTCTCATCCTGTCTCGATCTCCTTTTTCCTAAGTCTCTCATCTCATCTTGTCTCTTTCCAAGTCCCTCATTTCACTTCAACTCTTTCCATTATGTTCAACTCCATTCCCATCAACTCTGACCTCTGTTCTCATCCCTGCATCCATGCCCACATAGTTCTAAGTTACCCCATGACAACCCCAGTTCCTTGATAACCATCTCCAGAGCTCTGTACCATGCTTGCCTGTATTTGCCTGTTACCTGCACCCCTCTGTATACTTTGCCAGAGTATTCCTGACTTGCCTGGACCACTTTCCCAACCCTGTACTCCCAGTTTTACTTGTCCAGAGCTTGCTGTAGCACAGGATTATATGCATAGGCATTGTGTCTACCTAGTAAGGACTTGCCCAGTGCAGCTGAGCCCTCATAGTCAGCAGAACCTGACAGATATTTGAGTGAAATTCAGACTCTCTAGTTGGAAATATGATGATGTAGTGCAGAGGAGTATAATATGGATGCAAATGACTGATCCATTTCAATTGACCTCCACATAAGTGCAAGACAATATCATGATGATTTGATCAATCTTCAAGAGCCATCTCCAGAAATGATAGCAGCAACTCCTTCTTGATCATTGGGGTTATTATAGCATTGGCAGTCACCAAAATCTGCTCTAAGTGTGACAGAAAGTCTTTGTGGTTGTCCTTCTGGAACCTCTCCTATAATCTGCCTAGCTTGCCTGTATAAGTCAATAAAAGGATTGACTCTGTAAGGCATATCCTGCAAAGAGGCTATTATTTTTGAGAATCCAATCCTGGATTGTTACGTCAACAAAGAGCTGGTTATGGCAGAGGTGCCAACATATGATTCCTCTACCCAAAATTCTTTTCCCAATCAGTTCCTGTATCTCTTTGAGTTGAGGCTGGGATGTCTGAATTTGTTCAAGAAACTGATGGAGCACAGAAACAAGTATGCCTTGCAAAGATGCAGGGTACCTGCAGACCAATCCTTCCCATTAATACTGTTACCAAGCAAAGACATTGCAATTGCCTTATGAGGGAATGTGCTGATTTTCAGTTGTCAACTACATCAATCAAAATGTTTGCTGTGAAAATTTGGAATTGCCATGCAGAGGAGGATGACAATATGTATTACAAGGTGGTTATCTACTGCTATATACATCCACAAGTAAGAAGCTGACCTGGTTTCAATACTATCAGCTTGAAGAACATCTTTCTTCCCACTTCAAAGGCAACTGGAAGGAGATTTTGAATTCCATTCAATCTGTGCACCAAGCATTGACACAGATTGCTCCACTCTGAAGACATCTTCACAATCCAGCGCATTCAAAAGAAATCATAAATGTCCCTGCAAGCAAAATGTTGATTCACCATGTAACAGAAGGGTTACAAAGAGTAGAACACCATGAGAGCAACAGACAACCATAAGTCAATTTCTTAAACTCAATATCCTTTCATTGATATGCAATAGAAACATGGAAGCTAGTGGTTTGACAAATACTTACTGTCTGCCCCTTCAACCACCATTAACTACAAGCAGCTCCTTGCTGACACTGCTCCAAGCTTTTGCAGCAACAAATGACATGGATGAGGTCACTGCCGGGGCTACAGTGATGTTGAGCAGACAACAAGTCAGCAAATGCAGAGTCAGCAAAACCCAACCAGTGGAGCTGGTGATTGACAGCATGGAATGAAAAACAAGAGGATGCCCCCATTGCAAACATGGAGATTGCAATGGCAGGCAAGCATGGTACAGATGCCAGTTTTGATGCACAGATTGTCAGACCCTGAGTGTTCTTGATTGCATGGGTCAATGCTCAATGGCACTTCATTGTGTACCTGCTTCACAAATCAAACTCATGGATGCTGCAAAAAAAGTAATCAAAGCTTGAAAAACTAAATGTAGTGATGATAGACCTCTATCAATGTATCATCATTCTTGTGGATATAGAGTAGAACAAAGACCCACCTGTCAGGTTCCACTGACTTCAGGGGCTCAGATCCAATGGGCAAGTCCTTACTAGGCAGACACAACAACTATGTGCACATACAAGAACTCCAGGAATCCTCTGGAAGTCAGGAAGTATCAAGATGGAGTGGGAGGAACAAGTGGAAGAAGTCTGGGAAGCTCCAGAGATGTCTAAGGGGTTGTGTGTGTCAATAACAAGTGCCAGGGCACAAGGGACAGGGTTCCAGGGGCAGCTATCAAGGGAGCAGGGTCAAGCAGGGTCACACAACTGAAAGGAGCAGGACTGGGACTGAGCAAGGATCAAATTTCAAAATGATCAGACTTCAAGGAAGATTTGGAATGGGTTCTGAAACAGTAATGGAGTGGATGAGGTGAGAAGAACTAGGAGACATGAAGATAAACAAGGGGATATGAAAATGAACTGGGAGACTTGGAGGATGAACTGGGAGACTTGGAGAATAAACTGGGAGACTTTAGAGAATAAAATGGGAGACTGAGAGCTGAACTGGGAGACTGAGATGAGAACAAAACAAGATGGATTTGGAAAAGAAATGAAGAGACACAAGAACTGGACACAAATGTAGGTAATATCAAGACTACTGTGACTGATATTACTCTATGGCCTAGGCATTGATGGGGGAACCTTTCTGGGGTTGTGGATCTACAGATCTAAGCTCATTGGGGCCATGCAAGTTTCAGTTATCATTGTCTGGGTGCAGGGAATGTCTCAAGACTTTGTGGGTGGGCTGCAGTGATGCTTTGATGTGGATCCATGATGCATGATGCCAGCTGAGGTCAGGGAAGTGATAGGGCTTATCTGGAAAGTGCCAGGGTTTGCCAGAGAAGCATCAGGGTCTGCTGGAGAAGCATCAGAGTCTGCTGTGGCAGGCACTGGGGGTGGGGGTTGGTTGTAGGAGCTTGTGGGGAGTTGAAATGTGCTCCAGAGCTGTTGGGATTAATTGGGACATGATCCAGGGGTTGTAGTGAGGCCCAGAGGTCCAGGGATGGGTCATGACACCACCTTTTTGTCACCCCATCTCCCTTGAAGCCTTTGTTGCATACTTCCTTCAAATGATTGATCCAATATGTGTGCAGCAGAGCCCAAGTGAACCATGTGGTTGCTGTCATTTCTGAGTCACTATTTGTCTGTTTTTGCTTGATTTGGTCACTATTTTGCTAGTGGATGACAGCGAAGCTGTGATGACTGGCATTATCTACAATGATAGTGACCTAAAGAGGATTAACCCCATTCAAGTTGTACACTATAGTTGTTATTTGGGCCCAATGGCTACTTGTGGCATGGTTGAGTGGGAGCAATACAACTGAATTCAAATGTAACTTTCCCTCCTCCTTCCTCCTCCCTCCTTCCTCTATCCCTTTTCGAAATTTATCTATTTATTTTCTTTCTGCATACAACACTATTACCGAGCCGAAATATTCAAAGACAATTTTGAAATCAATTGAATTTATTTTCACTTTGTTTTTACATTATTTTGCCAAAGAATATTGTACATACCCTGCACCCAGTGTAACCGACCGCCGAGGTTGAATTTTTCTTGTGTTCGTGACCACGTGATAGTGGAAATGACAGAAGAACACAGCGACTCCATCGTCCAGCCTCAAAATAGACTGAAACGAGTGGCTTGATATACTTATAACATGCAATGCAGTAATAGAGATGCCATGGGAGTGGAGAAAGTGCGGGGAAGGTACGGTATGTGGGGATAATGTATTGTATGGGCTATGAAGTTATGTATATCACTATGATTGAATCTGAAACGCGAGCAGTGAGTTAAATTGTAGATGTGACACGGATGATGAAACACGGGAACCGAGGCACAGAAAGCGAGGACAGCAGGGTATTACTTCAACTTGAGTACGGTAATTGTGCTATGGATGGCACCATTCTTCAAGGGGAAAAGCCTCCGAAGTAAGGATGGGCAAGCGCCTTTTTTGCTGCAGAAAAAACAGCGGAAGACAAAAAAAAGTCAGCGATTATGATAAGGCTACCAAAACAAGCATACCTGAAAGACGATCCGCAGAATTGTAAATTAGTGTTTTCTAGAAATGAGGTTGGTTTAGACGAGTCTAACGTGCATAAAATACAAGAACAGACCTCCAAAAGGTCCAAGCCCAATTCGTCTAACGTAGGGACGATACGCGAGAGGTCTTGGCGAGACCACTGAGGGAACGTCGGCTTGTAATCCGGCAGGTTACTGACGCCCTGCCATGTCTGTTCATTCGGCGTACCCAGAATTCTGTGCGTCAGGCAATTCAGCGCCCATTTATACGATCAAGAGGGCGAAAAAGCTATAGTGACAAACCTGAAGATCTTGAAGATCTGGTCGATCTCAGAGTCACCTGGAAAGAGCGGCTGTCCTTGCATAGCCATCTCAGCGAAAATACATCCGACGGACCACATGTCGATGCCGGTCGCGTAGTGGCGAGACCCAAGTAGAACCTCCGGTGCACGGTACCATAGGGTCACGACCTGTACGGGTACAAGGATCAAAGATGCATCACTGTTCTGATTGGCGGCAAAGGTCACTAGGGATGGCATACCTCGTGGGTATAGGTCCGCATTGGGATCCCAAAAGCCCGCGCAAGACCAAAGTCCGCGAGCTTCAGGTTGCTCCGCTTGTCGATAAGGAGATTTTGGGGCTTGAGGTCGCGGTGGAGGATACGGTGCGAGTGACAGTAGAGCAAGCCCGCATTGAGCTGGTAAGTGAATTTCTAGAGATATACGTTTAGATTCGGATATCGAAATCATGGATATGAGCGCATTGAAAGAAACGAGGATCATAGACATTAAATGAAGAGGCACAAAGATGGGACACGCAATGGTGGGATTGTATCACTTGGCGACACGTCAGACGCGCCATTACGTGCTAACATCAGTTGACAGTCTGGACTTCGCTACATCCATAGAAATCAAACGGAGCAGCGTAACAAAAATTACCTTGACAATATCGAGAGTGATAGGCGTACGATTTTGATTGCCAGTCTCTATGTACCTCTTCAGGTCAACATCGAGGAACTCGAAGACAAGATAGAGCTTCTGATCGGCGTGCACAATGTCAAGGAGCCTGCAAAATTTCAAGATTATAAGAGTTTGTTTGATTAATATCGATATGAAATAAGAACTAGGGAAAGACGGCGTACTTTACGATGTTATCGTCTTTGAGTTCCTTCAAAAGACTAATCTCGCGAATAGCTGTACTGGGAACGCCTTCATCTTCTGCCTCAAGGCGAATCTTCTTTAACGCGACGATCACATTAGTCGTAGTGTCCCGAGCCTTGTACACGACGCCGTATGTGCCTGTCCGGAAAACACATAAACTATAAGCCGGTATCCACGATCATTAAACATCAACGCACCTTCTCCTACAATTCACCACAATCCAGAGTTGACTACACATATGCTCGCGACATGGTCAAAAACGCTGATATACGCACCAACTTTCTCGATCTTGGCGTAACTGATGAGGTGAAGAAGCACCCGATGCAATGGGCAAGTCAGCTTTTACTGTGCAGCATAGAATGATGCACCGTGGTTGCTAACCGATCCATATTGGTACGAGCGACGCGACGGGAAGAAGTTGATTAATGAAGAGTTAAAAGTCGGAGAGAGCTTGTGAAGAAAGAGACGGATGGGCCTGATCTGGGGTCAAGCAGGAGTAGATTAGCGCCGAAATGTTGTGATCTATGGAAAAGAGCCCACAAAAAAAAAGTGAGAGTAAGGGAAGAGAGCAAAAGAGATGTGAGCGAGGATACTGGTAATAAACAGAAAGGGGTCATCGTTTTGTATACTGAAGAACAGCACAGCCACCTCTGCCGCGGGTCCGTTGGGACACACACCCTATTCTGGGGGCATCCCTCTTAATTACATCAACATTCATACGCGCTTTCAAATTGCATGCATGTGTACCAGGCCTGCTGTCTTACGTAGAGCCTCCTGTGTAAAGAGCTTCCCATTGTACCATGGGCAGCCAGTTGTACGTCCACCGGCTCTCAGAAGCACAGAATCATGGTTGGAAACCGGCTAACAACAATCTTCCATTTGACATTGACACGCCTATGCTCCCAGCGACGTCACCACTCTAAATACAATTTCAAAAAGCCTAGACATCAAGGCGTGGCGTCCGATATCGTGATACGAACGCGGGGGATGATAAGTCTTCGGGTGGCTTTACACTTACCCCCTTGATGTGTTCTCCCGATATCGCGGCGTCCGAGGTACCTTGTATGATCAAGTGTAGGGAAGCATACTCCATTTCCCATCATCCGAGCCTCGGCCAGTTAATGCCCTCATCCTCATGTCGTCGCGCACGAGTTACATCGATATACCGTCCAGGCCATGGCTCCTCACCTGGGAGTATCAATCAGCACGCTGGTGGTCAGCAGATGCACAGCCTCGGTATACAAAGATTTTGCCGACGCGCACGCTGAAATGATAACAACTTACTACTGCGATCCACAATGTTGATTTCGGGGTCATCATTTTCATCTTCCTCCTCGGCATCTGGTGCCCACCGGTCTGCCAACGCTGCCTGCGGGTTTTTAGTCCGGTCTATTTCAAGGTCTGTCATCAGCCGTCTCATGGAGTCGGCTTTAGCATCTTGAAGAGATTTTTCGCGTGACGCTCGGGCACGCTCCAGCTCCGGGAGATAATCTCTGTTTGACATGATCAAAGTGTGACCCCAGTAAAAGCAACTCATTTACTTTTCATATTCCTCTCTGGCGCCTTCGACAGCATCGAAAAAGGCTTTGATACCGTCTCCAGTCATACTTGACACACCCACAGCCTGTAAAATGTTAAAAGGACGTTGATCAGCGAAAAAGAGAGGACGTACTTTGAGATGCTTGTAGAACTCGTCAAGAACGAGGCTCATGCTATTCATAAGACTGTTCATATATGTAGGTTCCCCCTCAGCGTCACTTGTACCGCCATGAGATGCCAAAGCTGCTTGGAACTGCTCAAAGTCATTCATCCACTCTAGCGCAAAGTCCTGCGGTTGCACATCTGTCTTATTAAAGACGAGGATGAAGGGTAGCTTTGTTTTGTAGAGAATGGAACATGCGTAAAGCATATTTGACATGAATGTCGCAGGTGCAGTTGTCCGCGGTGTATCGATGATGTACGCCACGACAGTGGGTATGGACGATGCGACCGCGTCTGTAATGATTGCACCGGATGCAGACCAAGTGAAAATCTCGATCTGTCCTGGTGTGTCGAGAATCACATAGCTGAAGTAAAGACAGCTGATTGAGACAAACGTCAAGATTGGAATATTAGACGCTCTCACTCAACAGTTTCAGCCCTCTTCTCTACAAGCTCGAGCACCTGATCAAATTTTGTCGTGAAGAGGTTAAGCGCAGTCAAGATGCCACCGTTTGGCCCTAAATTATATCTTTGGAGTACAAGTCATACATATGGTCTGTTACCTCGCATGTGGCCGATACACACTGCTTCATGACCTCCGCATAGTTTACTGTGTCCCTAATGTCTATATTCGGCTCAAAAGGGACGTGAGTGACCGCTGGGTCGAGGTTGAGGATATACGGGGGCGAAGGAGGTTCCAGGGAGTGAAGATAAGAATTGATACGCTGGACAAAGGTCGATTTGCCTGCGCCAGCCATGCCAATCGTTATAATCGCAACTGGCTTCTTTTTTCCGGACGACGAAGACGCTTCCATCGTTGTTCACAGAAATAATTCGAATCGGGTGACAGTGACAACTCCCAGGTGTGACAAGCGACGCGTGCTTATTTTTCCGATATCAATTTACGATCTCCGCGTAAACCCCACTCCTTGTTTGACTTTCACCATGGCTGCAGAACGAATGTAACGTATCCTTCGCTAGGAAGTCTCGCATCTCATGTTCAAATTATTTGCTCTCTCTCTAGGCGCGCAATGCTAATGCAGAATGAGGATTTGTATCCTACGAACGTTCCACCTCCCACTGATTCCCGGTTCGGCAACCTGGGAGTTCCCGTAGGCACGATATATAAGAACAGGTAAGGGCAACTCTACTGTGGGACACAAACTCTCTATTGACTACGCTCATAGGAAGGAACTTGCGGAAGCTTGTCTGCACACCAAGACTTATGCTGGGATCTCTGGAAGTGTGGCATTAGGCGCCTTCTCCATTGTAGTCTCGGGAGGTTATGCCGATGACGACGATCAAGGCGACTTTTTGTATGTCATTGTTCTTTTTTTTGTCTATTCCTCTAACACCTTGTACTAATGGCCGTCGAAACAGGGTTTATACTGGCACAGGTATCCGGTCCATTTAGTTCAAAATTGAAAGTATTTGTAACACCTTTGCGACACGTTAGGTGGCCAGCAAGACTCGTTTTCGGTCTGTACATTTTCTTGCTACACCCCCTGGAAACTACTGACGATCTGTATACCCTAGGGTCATTCTGCACAACTTGCGGACCAGTCTTTTCTGCACAATGACAATAGGGCCTTGCAATTAAGCTATGATTGCCGGCCTCCAGGTAGCCTACCGAGACTTTCTGACTCAATTTCTTCTAGAGATCTGTAGAGACGAAGAAACCCGTTCGCGTCATCCGCGGCCCAGGAGCTGGTTCATATGCTCCTAGTTATGGGTAAGACGCAGTATCTCCTTTTTTATCTTCGATGTGCTGACTAGAGCAATTGTGGTGCAGTTATCGCTTTGACGGCATGTATATAGTCGAGGACGTAGGTTCATGTCTTCGTGCTCTTAAGTTTGGCTTTCTAAGAGTAATCTTCAGGCGTACATGGACAAAGGTGTCGATGGATATGCCGTGTGCAAGTACCACCTACGTGTACAATCCCCTTGTCTGACGACCTGCACCCTCATCTCACACTCAATCCAGCGCGTCGCTGGACAGCCTCCAATTCCTAGGTCATGGTCAGTTCCTGTCACGCAAAATATAAAACGAAGACCAACTCAGACCTATTGAACTCATCTATGTATCATCTATCCTGTTCTCGCTCTTTCTCATCTCATTGAACTCCATGACCGTCTACATCTTACCTCTATTCCATTGCGGCTCAACGGAAGGGTTTGTTACGGAAGATCCTTCTATGTTTTCTTTATCTACTATAGATCATGTACAATACTTAGGACTATCTTGCTTTGATATCTCAATATTTTATTTGGCAATGTTTCATCGTGTCTAAAATGCGTTTTGTTATCACGACGCCAAATTCCTATTTACTTCGAGGGCTGATTACATGAGTTGTCCCACCCCTGAGTACGTCATGATCTATTAATTACGGACCCCCACGCGGTGGATACCTGTCGTAACCCTATGCATGCACACTGACAGGACTGTAAGTAATGACCTCCGATTAATGCATAATTGACTTCATATGTACCTCAAAACTGTAAGTAATGTCTACGTGTATGAAGCCGTAGTATGGTTCGAGCAGTGTAGACTTGCCCTTAGATCAATGCATAGCAGACTTACTAGATATGTATGTCAACTGTAACAATGGTATACTGTGGTGCCAGGGCCAATCGTGGTGCCAAGGCCAATCGTGGTGCCAGGGCCAATCGTGGTGCCAGGGCCAATAAGATAACAATGGAATGTGATCAAGGGAGACTCGCCCTGCCTATGCAGTCGAGCTAATGTATTATTCTGTCTGATAACACATAGTACATAATGCATTATAGTGCGGGGGCACACAACTAATGCATTGATGGCCATCGACACAATTATTTACAGTGGCCAAGGATCGAACCAGCTGGTACCATAATGAAAACTACACCAAATAGGGATTGACATTTCATCCAATGACTGTGCTCATGGGTCTGGAAAGGTAGCAGAATGCTGAGCACCCTCGCGAGGGCCCTTGGGCCAGTCCTATACCGTCGTAGTGATGTGCCAGGCCCGGCTTCAGGCCCCCAGCCAAGCCAACCCAAGCCAGGCCAGAGGTACTGGCCTGGCCTCGTGTAGTTGGCAAGCCAAAGCCAACGGCTTAGGCCGTGGCTTTTGGGGGAGGGATCAGATAGCTTCTACATTTTTGATGGCTAGTCAACATTTCCTCTCGACGTTTATTGACTTCGATTTTACCTCTGACTACGCTTTCTGATGACAGCATAGCCATGCACTTTCAGGCTATCTTTCCTTAGCCATCGAAATACCTCAAATACTTATAAATGGATGTTCCTTTTTCTCTGATTTGTCCCTCCGAACCCACACCCTTCAGAGGAGAAAATGCCCACTCTTACTTCAATCCAGTCACTTGTGAAGACACTTGCTAGCCTTCATCACTTGACAAGGCTGAGCTTGAGAACAATGAAAATGACCGTGGGCAGATTGAGAAAGGGCTCGAAGATGAGAACGGTTGGGATGAACTGCTTTCAGACGACGGCGAAGATGACTTTGATGTAGATATCGATATCGTCTCAGACTACTAGCAAAACATATGTACATTATTCAATATGAATCAATCTTGACTGCTCAAAGTCATGGCCTGAGCCAAGCCAAGCCAGAGCCAGGCCCTCATTGGAGGCCCAGCGGTTGGTCTGGGCCAGGGCCCCCTCAAGTCAGGCCAAAGCCAGGGCTTTTGGGCCAAGCCAGGCTGGAAAATCACTGTACCGTCGAGTATGGGCCATTGCAAGCATGGCAGATCCAAGATCGAGAGAGAATTGGCAACAAAAATTTACATTAGATCCAGCAGATGTTTATGTAGTACTAATATCAACCTTCATGTACAATGCTGCACTGGCGGTTCTAGTTCTACAACCACCCAATTCTATACCATTTGTATTATTGCTTTCTTTCAATAAAGTGTTGCTTGTTTCCCTGCCATTGTGGCACCACACTTCTCTCTTAGCAGCAAGTGGAATGGTGGCCACAGAAATATATTACACCTTTAAGCACATACCAGCAGTCTTCGAAATGCACACTGGACATAACAAACTTGCAATCAATTGACACATAAAAGGAGGATATATCAACAATGAGGATGTTGGGAGACAATCCACTAAGCTGCATGGAGGACTGGAGGAGCACACATAAAATCTAATCATCATTCCAATCGAAAGTTGCAGGAATAACAAAAGGATTTAGTGTTCCACTAATGGTCCATGGAGACTTTCCTTGATAGTTGAGTAGTTGTTATTCAACAATACAATCTGTGATGACCTCGAGCAAGATATACCCCTCATCATTTGACCATGCTTGTACAGGCAAACTATTGAAGACACAGTAAAAATGTCTGTATTGTATTTCTCAACTCCATTGAGACCAAATGTACAATAGTGTACCTTCCCATAGCAAATGTGGAAGGATTGGTGTCGGACAATCTTTGTCATACTCCATTGTGTGTCAAGTTTACACTTCTATGCCTTTGGAGCAATGACTAGGAGAGCATTGAAGTAGCTGCCTTCAATAACTGACCTCCATCCCTGTGCAAAGTTGCAGACTAGTATTGCTCATCTTCGCATCACATGTTGAAAGTTAGGATGAACAGCAATTGTGTATTGATCAATGTCCAATATGTCTAACTTTATTCTTTTTGTCTCTATCTGTTCCACAAA
The DNA here is from genome assembly GCA_017657295.1 of Termitomyces sp. DKA64. Lineage (NCBI taxonomy): Eukaryota > Fungi > Basidiomycota > Agaricomycetes > Agaricales > Lyophyllaceae > Termitomyces > Termitomyces sp. DKA64. The sequence continues at coordinate 16,131 of JAGGAV010007873.1, read as the reverse complement.
ATTCACATGTGTTTTTCTCTTGATATTCAAAAGACCTACACCCTGGTTGTTTGGCATCTCTTGCTGGCACAAAATTGTTGCCAATTAATGTAAGATATGGTGACTTGGTGAATGAATTGTGTCTGGCCCAACAAAGGGCTTGGTGTAAATTGGATGGCAGATAACTTGTCAGATTTACATTTCCTGAATGATGATGACCTCCAAGGTGCATTGTAGAAATCATCTGGCAGCTAACTTATATATCTTAGCTTGGATATCTTGTCTAGTAATTCCAGTTCCTAGAACTTGCATCTCAATGCCCCACTTGCATTCCCTCAAAACTTGGACACATCAAAACCTTTTTTGATCAGCATGCTGGCTGCTGTAGCACTCCTGGAAAGTATAGTGTAGCAAGCTTGACAACATTGACATTTTTATAGGTCCTCCAGGTTGAAAGGATGTGACTTGCCTTAACAATTGGTCATCAAGTAGTTGACTCAGACTTTCAACTGCAATTGAGATACAAGATGTAATTGTTATTCAGGAGCCTGCACTTCATATGAACATTCATTCTGGTTATGGGTACTATATTGGTTTGGCAGCCTATCTATCTTTATAGAACAACTCACAAGGAAAGGAGTTATATAGCATGTTAATATTAATTTTAAAGTTAGATGCATTTGTTTCAACAATTGGGGATCATGTGATTAGTCATGTGAATAATATTTAGAAGGACAAGTTTTGTTCAACTTTTGATAAAACCACAATCTATTCTAGATCTCAGAACTCAGTTGTAGAATTTCCATCTCTATATGGCTGAATCCTATCTTGACCATAAGAAATGGTCAAATAGTAAAGAGATGAAGTGGCAAGAGAAAGAGGGGGAAGAGTCCATGTCAGGCCTGGGGAAGGTCGAGTCAACAGTAGAGTATGGGGTTGTTGCAAGCACAGCTAGTCCTAGAGCTAGTAGGGTCTACATTTATATATTTACATCTCTATAATGTATTCCAGCCATCTGTAAATCACAGCACTTGCTGATCTTCCTCTGCATTTGTACAGATTACTGCATTGTGTAAGCTTTCTTTCATTAAACACATCATGTCCCATATCTACTCCATCATGATGCCATCCCATCCCATCCCATCTTGATCTATATAACAGCTTGTGAGATTTTGTCTGCCAAAATAAATTCTGCCTTTCAGCATATATTGGCAATCACTGAACTGCAGACTTGATGATATAAATTCACTATCTATTGCACTATGCACTGATGACACATCAAATATGATGGGAGGAGTAACACACAAAAATTCAAGGGTTCTCACAAGATGACTATTGCACAAATGGCACAATAAGTCAACATCCAGTAATGGTCCTTTTATAGCCTCTTGGATCAATAGATGGTCTATATTTAATATGACTGTTTGTGATGTTCTTGAATGCAGCACACCTCTCCTTATTTGATAATGTCCTCTCTTGCACTCCATGGAAGACAGTGACATCTTTGTTCTATTTTATTAGTTTGTCAATGATGAAATGCATGCCAGTATACCTTCCTATAGGAAACACTGAGGGTTTGTGATGGACAGAACAATAAAGGAGAAAGAGTGATAGGAAATGATGCATGATACAATGAAAGAAGATGGAATCAAGCAAAGAATTTCATCAGCTACATGACAGCACAACAAAGTGCACCAGCCAGGAGACACAATGCAATATCTAGAATATCATTAAGATAAAAGCAAGCTCAAACTATCTGTAGCAACACAGGGAAGTTAGAAGAAAATACAGAGTAAATGATTGCTCTTCAGATGGAGACCAGCCATTAAGATGCCATGAAGATGACCTGGAAGAAAGGCACAATCAGATTGATAGATAGACATAGCACAAAGGGTTTGAAGTTTAGATCATATCACCATAGCCATGGATGCACCATATGGCATATACATAAAAGAAGCAAGACAAAATAAGATGGACACTGCTAATGCCAACAATGGAACCAAGGCAATGGTAGTAGACTGAAGTAGAGTACAACACATGCAAGGCCAATGTTGAAAGTATTACACTTGATCTATAGTGAAACAAAAGTAAAGAATAAAACAGAAAAAGAGATAGACAAGCTGCCATCAGTATAGAGATTGGAATGAACATGGCAGTGAAATGAGGGACAAAACAGCAGCTGGGCATAAAAAGCAGAGCAAAGCAAGGTTGGAACAGATCACTTAGGAAGAAGGTTGGTATAATCAAAATCAGAGCAGCAAGTTGAAATATAGGATGGACCAGCTAATCAACCAGTCCATGACACCACTTCTCCTGCACTAACAAAGTGTCCTTCAACCAATATTGACAATGCACTACAGATGGAAGGACATTACAGAACAATCCTGATTCTATGTTGGATGAAGAGATGGCCTTTTCAATCTATGGAGCAATTATGGTGCATGATCCACCACCTCTAACCAACATAAATAGAGGAAGGTAAGATGATGGTCACTGTCAACATAAGATCAAATAACTTATGCCTACAGACAAAATGTCTATTTAGAAATGCTGGAAGATATAGATGTCTGGAACAATGGGTCAGGATCAATGGGCTTGGTACCACAGCATTTGCATTGTCGTTCAAGGTGGCAGAAGATGTCAAAGACCACTTTGACAGGACATTTCCTCAGGGTACATTAGAATATTCTAGTACAGAAAGTGTCAGGTGGTCATAAGTTGTTTATCTAGATTTGATTTCATCTGTCCAACTACCCATACTGTGTGAAGCAATGAAAGGGTTTGTCTTCCACATGTGTATGCTAAATTGAAATTGCTTAAACTTATTCTTTTGCTATTTGTTATAATCTGTATTAGCATTTGATGTTGCATTGATAAATATCACATTTATAGGATACTTAGGCATGTCCATACATGGGTCAGGAGATAGATGATATATCCTTAAAAATATAATTTAGTTTGCAGACTTATATTTCATGTGTTTATATATAGACCCATTGTCATCTGTGTGGTTCCATGATGGGCTAATCATTGGTCAAACCTTGGTACTGAAAGATGACAGATTATATTTGACAGATCTGAGTGGAATGCAGAGGCAAAAAAGTGAGTATAGCTCTATATGTCATAATTTAACATGCCAAATATCTGTAACAATATACTGCTAATATAAGCATTTCAGAAATATGAATGTTTATGACTGAATAAATCTCAGTCATGCTATGCTTGCAATGGTCCATATATGCAGGTTGCCAGTCATCAAGCTGTCACTCATTCAAAGTATTCTCTTGCTCAAAATTAACAAAATAGCAACTTAAAATAGGCAAATTTGAGAAGAGCAACTGTTAACAGTGCATTCAAAAGGGTTGTTACTATGTTTTTTTCTTGATTTCAGGCCTTTATTAGTTAATATTGTGTCACACAATGCGCTTTTGGACAAGATGAGTGTTCAATGTTGATATTTACACTAAGATGACTATAAACATACTTTTGTGAGTTGAAAGTTATTACAACTGATTACTCTGAAGTATTGCATTGATGACCTTTTGTGCTGAATCTGTGAGCCTTATGTTCAAAGCAGGGACACACTGACACCTGTGCAAAGTCATTGAGCTTTGAACAATACAATCACTAAGAACCCAGCAATCCTGGCAACAGAATTGCCATTGGTACCCTGCTTGCCTGCCATTGCAATCCTTGTAACTGCATTGCAGGCATCCTCTTGATTTTTCTTCTACATCTTGTGGTGCCTGTAGTGGTGGTGTTTGGTGTTCTTTAACCCTCTCTCTACTCAATGTGACCACTGTGGTGGCAGTGTCTGTGCCCATATTGTTTGCCAATGCAATGGATGTTTCTGGCTCATTTTGTGATGGCAGTTGTAACTGTATACCTGGCAGATTTGTTGTCTGTATAGAACTAGATCTGAATTGTAACAGAATCTCTATCTTGAGATTAAGGAACATACTTACTGTGATGATGGCAATTCAACAAAGTGATGTTGCATGATGAGCAGATATATTGGTAGTAGGAACATTGGTGATCTCCTTTGCTCAGCCTGGATCACAAAGGCACTTACTGAGTAGACCTATATGTGCCAATGCCTGGGACACAGATTGTATGGAATTGGCAACTTCTTTCCAGCTTTCTTTGAAATATGAAGTGAGATGTTCCTTGAGCTAATATCAAACTCATGTGGATATGTTCTATTGCACATATATATGTTCTATTGCACATATATAAACAAATACCTAATCATTCATATCTTCTGTCTTCTCTGCATAATTAGTTCCATATTTTAATTGCAGACAGTCTGATTGATGCAGTCAAGGATCAAAACTCACCACATTCTTGCATCAGTTTATTGACGGATTGGAGTGTTGTTGCTTGGCAACAGTATTGACAGGAAGAATAGGCCTTTGTGTACCTTGCATCTTTGCTAAATAGGCCTGGCATTTTATGCCATCAGTGTTTTCTGTCACAACCTGTTCCTAGACCCCTGCCTCACCTCCAGACCTACCCCAACCAAACCCAGCAAGCCCAGAGCACATCCCCCTCCTCCTCCAACCTCTACAACATTCCCCTACCCCCAGCACCTGCTCCAGCAACCCCCAATGCTTCTCTGGAGATCCCCAATGCTTTTCTGGTATTCCCCATGATCCCCCCAGCCCTCCCCCAGTGTCCAGATAACTCCAAAGTCCCTCCACCCTCCTGTGGCACACATCACAGTTATGCATCAAGACACTACCAACACCTGACCAGTCAATCTTGGGATGCCCTAAACAATTGTATCCAAGACCTGCCTGCATGGTCTGACCTTAGACCTGTGGTTCCAGAGGAGTTCCCCCTGCAGGTACTTAAGCCATAGAGTAGTAATAGTTACAGTAGTCTTAATATTACCTATGTTCTCATGTTTGCTATGTCTCTTGTGTCTTCCCAATCTTATCATTGCCAATTTCATCTGTCTCAATCTTATCAGCCTTGATCTTATCAGTTTTTCCATTTTTGTCTCCATCTCTCATCTATCTTCTAAGTCTTGTCTTGTCTCATTTCTCTCAGTTTCTCACCTTGTCTTGACTTCCCTGATTAACCCCACCACTATTTCCATCCCCCCATTAAAGTCTATCCCACCTCAGGACCTTTAAAATCTCTCTGTGCTCCTAACTTGGACCTGCCCAAGTTGACCCCTAGCTCTTGTTATTTAACTCCAGAGCTCCATATCATACTTGTTTCCTACTTGCTGTCACTCCTGCTCCTCTGTATAGCCTACCAGAGTATCCCAGACTTCCCTGGACTACTGTTACTACCTTTGCCTACTCTGTTTCACTCTCCAGAGCTCACTGGAGCCTGGGATCATGAGTATAGATGTCATGTCTGCCTAGTAAGGGACTCACCCAGTGTAGCTGAACTCCCAGGTCAGTGGAACCTAACACTTTCAACAAACTTAGCATACCAGCTTCAACTCAAAGAGGTTTAGGAACTGAGATATTCCCATCACTTTCATTATCTGCTGATATAAATTTCCATTGATGAAGGATAGTTCTAAGGGTGTGGTCAAAGGGTAAGCTGTTGGGAGCATGATTTCTAACTCCTGAATTTCATTGACAAGCCAGATTGAGTCATGACCAACATATTTTTTGCCGGTTATATTGAAGGTGCCAACCTAAGGCAGCTGTAATTTGAGTTCTGTACAGTGATAAAGTGAGGAGTACTTACCAAGAGGTTGTGACAAAGAATAAAATAGAGACAACTAATCATATGACAGATAGAGGTGCCACATTTTGGAAGCATTGTGCACAAATGTGTGTGCACACCTCCCTCAGCTGAATTAGTCCCTCAAATACAATGGATAGATAGAGAATCCATTTGCATCAATCTATTAATGTAATAAAGTGCAAGGCCTGGTGGGTCAGAAACAAGACCATATTGAAATAGCTCAATGATATTTTTTGCAGTCTCTGTAAGGGCAACCTCTAGGAGTGGCAGCTAAATCATGCAGCTAGCAGAGGAGAATCCAAAGTATATTAGAAAGGGTAATCAATGATACAATAGTAACTAATCACCTAGCAGAGGAGAATCTGAAGAGAACAAGTCTAAGGATTCCTGCTGCTTGGTGCAGTGCATCAGCAGGTGGCAGAGGTGTGAGAACAACTGTACAGATGACTGGAGCTAACCCTAACCCTCAAGAGATGGTCAAAAAGGAAATATGGAAAGTTCCAGAGGTTTTTCAAAAAGGAGAATGACCTCCAGAGATCTCTGGGAATTGGGGGGGAGCCCCAGGAGTGTGGGGCAAGCCTCAGGGAAGGAGGTTGGGTCAAGGAGTCATTGTAGATTGGAATAGGAAGTCTGGACATGGAAGTCTCCTGACATCACCCCCCCTCTAGCATGCAGTGTCTTGATGTGTGGAGTAGAAAAAGTTCCAGATCACCTGGTCCACTGGCAAGAGGGGGTAGATTCCCCAGATGGCCCACAGTGCATTTGGGTGTCTTTGGTGGAACTCCCAGACAAGCCCTGGTGCATGCATGTTCTTCTGCAAGTCCCAGGAGATGTCCTCCATTCTGTAGTCCTTCCACTTCACCTTGTATTGTAGCTGTTGTTGGAATAGATGACTGTCCAGGATCTCCTCCACCTCATACTCCTCATTGTCATTGACTACCACCAGGGGTGGAGGGGGTGCTGGGCATTGCCCCAGAATAGGGTCCTCCAAGGCTGGTGCTAGCTTGACTACATTTGGGTGTTGGCATGTTTGGAATAGGCTTGATTGACAGTGTTGATCTTGTCCTGGAGGAACTGGTGAAGGGATTGGAGGTCTTCAGTGACTTTGTGGGCAATGTGTGAGGGAATGTCCTTGAGGGACAGGGTAAGTTGGGGGTTGTAATCCTTGTTGGCATAGAACAGGGAAACTCTGGTGATGGAGTGGGGGGCGTTGCTATAAGTAAACTTGGAAAGAGGCAGTTCTGCATGCCAGTCATTTCATTCTGTTTGTCCATTGGTCTCTGGGTGGTAGGCAATCAAGAGGTTGGTCTTGATTTCAAGTGCCTTGCATAGTGATTGCTAGAACCTGGAGACAAACAAGGGGCCATGGTCAGAGACAATGTCATCTGGGAGTCCATGTTTGGAGAATACATGTTCAAGGAGCAGCTTGGCAAATTCTAGAGCATTGTCAGTAGTGCAGCAAGGGATGAACAGGGCTTGCTTGGTGAGTTGGCAAACAACAACAAGGATGGCATTGAACCCTTCGGAGTTGGGGAGTAATGATGTGGTCCATTGAGATTGAGGACCAGGGGCAGCAGCCAATGGGGAGGGGCTTCAGCAGACTGTACAGGCGATCTTGGAGGACCTTGGCTTGAAAACACAATTCACAGGCTCAGACATTCCAGGTGATGTCCTTCTTTCTCCCTGACCAAAAGTAAGTCTAGGAGATGAGTTGGAGGGTCTTATGTATTCCCAGGTGCCCCCAGAGCTTGTGGTCATGGTGCTGCTGAAGAATATTGAGGCAGATGAACTTGTGGTCTGGAGTGTATATTCAGCCATCCTGGAGCAGGAGTCAGTGGTCTGAAGACAGTGTGAAGGTCACATCAGGGTTCAGGACATTGGTGGAGTTGTCCCAGGGGTCATGCTGGGTAAAAAGGTGTCTGGAGGGGTGTTTCAGATTTGGTGGAGAATCCCTTCTTTGTTTTTTTTTTTTTTTATAATCCTTTTATAGACTTTAGGCTGGAGCCCATGATGGTCTTTATGTAGTCTACTTAATGGCTAGAATGTGTACTAGCTGAGATTCAGTGAATGAGTGATTGATAAGCCAACTTGTCACCCCCTCACATGTTGGTCCATGTTTCCTCTTCCTTCACAGTGCGCCTTTGTCTGTTTGGCCTCCCAGAGGTCTTGTGCAACTGAGCTGGTCCATTGGGCATGGTGCACAGTGGTAGTAGTGAGGTTAGGGGTCCCTGAGCCACTGCTCAATTCAGGTTGCCTCATGTTCTATATTCCCTGCAAAAAACAGTGGTCAGTTGGGCTTGAGCTTTTTCCAGTATTTAGGCTCTTTTGTGAGGTAGTGGTGTGAATCCTTTTGTATACTTAGATGTCATTGGGCCAGTTGTAATCTTCTGTTGGTCCATCTGTATTTGCTAGCTTGTCATCCATTTCAATAAGATTTATCAGTGAAACCTCACCAAAGTTCACTTTCAGCCTCCCTGTGTCAGTTATGTATTGCAACATCACTATAATCCCCTCCCTCTCTCTGAACAGGGTCTTTAGATTCCTCTCACTGTCTCCTATAGCCCCCCACATCTTGTGCCTTTTGTCCTCATATCCTCTGCAGTCAAGCAAGTAGTGCTGTACCATTTCCCTTTCCCCTGTGCAGGTGCTGCAGATGCCTGTCTTGCATTTCTGTATCCTTTGCAGGTGGGTGTTAAGTGGTACATGGCCCATGTGGAGCTGGATCAGTAAGCTGGTCTGATTCCTTGAGGCTCCCCTTGATGCCCCTTTGAACCTTGCAAACAAGTAACTGTCCTCATAAGTCTCATTGTACCATTTGTACCTGGGTGATGTCATCCAATCATTCCTCCACCACATCCTCAGCCTCTTGTTGTGCCTCTGTTTCAGTGCCAATAGGCTGGTCAGGAGCCCCCCTTTCCACTTCACCAGATATTTTTGTAACCATTCTAATGGGTCAGTGAGTCCCTCTGCTGCCTCTTTTGCTGCCTTATCTGCTATCTCATTTCCCTCCACTCCTGAGTGGGCTGTGATCCAGGCTATCTTCAGCTCAAAATCCTTTCTGTTCCCCTCCTTTTGCACTATTGCCCTCATTGTCTTGTGGGTGGCATTGAAGTGGTAGTGGCTTTGCCTCTGTTTGTAGATCCCAAGCAATTGGATTACCCCCTGATTGTCAATTTGCATGGTGGATGCCTTTGGTAGGGTGTCCTCTTTTAGTAGATGGAGGCCTAAGTTCAGTGCTACTGCTTCGGCCTTGAAGGACATGTTCTTGGTTAGTGGGCCCAGGTAGTATTGCAGGATCTTTGGCATGTCATTGTCCTTCATAAGGACTGCCACTGCTCCTGCATGCCCTTTGTAGCCTGAGCCATCTGTGTAGATTCTGACCTGTGCTGTGTTCTCTCTGTCAAAGATCAGTGACTCTTCCTTAGTTCCTGCAATCTCTGTGTTGAAAGGCATCATGTATGTGGGTAGCTGTCACACCAGTGTGATTGTCTCTGTGTCATCTGGTCGGAGGTTGTATATGTGTGCTAGACAGTGTAGCAGCGAGTGGTGGCATGAGACATTGTGCCATAGTGTTTGTCATAGTGGCTCCCGCAGGGGATGTCCTGCCAGTAGGGCCACAAGTCTTACTGTGTACCTATGACAGATCTTGTTGAGCAGGAGCCTCACTGGAAGGAGGCCGGCATGTATTTCAATTATGTCTGTTGGGCTCATGCTTGTCGCTCCAGTTATCCTGAGGGCTGCCAATCTCTGTATAGATGCCATCTTTGCTGTAAAGCCCACCAATCCCCATTCCCTTCCTGTGCGCTGCTTCCTGTGCAGGGGGTGTACCAAACCTCCACCACGTAGGTTAGTTTGGGCACAGCCACCACATTGTACAGTCACGTCATGAATTCCGAGGCAAGTCCTGTGGAAGGCCTGGTCAGTCTACAGAACATTTGGACATATTTTGTAGCTTTTGTGATTGCATATCTTGCATGGTCATTCCATCTTAGCTCATCATCCACCACCACTCCCAGAAACTTGTGCGTCTTTGCTGGTTCAATGCACCTCCCCCTGAGGTTCATGGCCGGGCAGGGCAACTGTCATGTGGTTGTGCTCAGTGTCGGATCCTCCTCCCACTTCCTGGTCATGTGCATGAGTACAAACTTGCTGGTCTTGAATTGTGAGTTATGCTCTTCCAACCATCTGAAGGACCCCCATCTTCAAGTCATCATCCTCCTGAGCTTCCTATTTGTTTCCTCAAAGTCTTTTCCCGACGTTGCCAATGCTGCATTGTCGACAAAGCCTAGTGCCAGTTCCTGCCTGCCTCTAGCTATTTCAAGTAGATCAGCGTTGTAGAGTAAGTATAGAATTATGGAGATTGGGTCTCCCTGTCTGATGCCATTAAGAACGTCGATCCACAGTGACGTGTAGTCATCGAACTTCAGCTTTGTCCATCTGCCTGTGAGGAGTCTCCCCATGAACCTGACATATTCCTCGGGGACCTTCCATTTTCTCATGTTGTGCAGCAGTCTGCCCCGCACAGTGTTTGGGAAGGCCCCCTCAATGTCTAGGAACAGCGCTGATACCCCACTCTTCCTTGCCGCCACTCATGCTTAACCCAATGGGTCAACAGTTGTAGTGAGTCAGACATGGTGTGACCCGGGCGTCCTCCGAACTGCGTGTTTGGCAGAAGGTTATGCTTCTCCATGATGTGTGTGACGTCCTCCACTACTATTGCTGTCAGTACCTTCGCTATTGTGTTTAGTAGCGCTATCGGGCAGTAAGCTTTAGGCATATTGTAAGTTGGTTTCCCAGGCTTTCTCAGTATTACCATTATGCTGTCCCTCCAGGGGGAATAGTACGTCTCCAAAGTGAAGACAGCCCGGAATAAGTGGAGTAGATGGTCCTCGATGACAGGGAGGGCCTTTTTGAGGACGATGTTGGGGATTCCGTCGTCTCTGCAGGCCTTGTACGGGCTGAGGTTAGCAATGCTGCGCCGGATTTGCTCTCTTGTTATCGGCCTGCTTGTCGGGAGTGGCCTTGGGTAGTCCTGGGCTTCTGGTGTCGTCGTTTTGGTCAGGGGTGGCAGAAAGAGAGTGCTCGACAGGAGATCGCACTTCTCATCGTTCGTTGTCACTTCCTTTGCGGTGCTGTCAGTGTCCTTGTACTTGAGCATTGGTATCCTGGTTTGCCCTCTGTCCGATCCCGGCTTGGATATGTACTTGTTTGCAATCCACAGTTCATGTTCCGTTGCTTCGCTGAGGAAAGCTTCCCAGTGCTTTGTCTGAGCCTTCTGCATCTCGTCCATGTAACGTCTTCATTCGGCTCTGAGCTCATCTTCTAGTGAGAAGTCATCTAGCACTCTGTATCTATGTGCCTTTGTACTTAGCTTGTTCAGCTTCCTTCTGACAAAATGGAAATACGGTGACTGGTCGATTAGACCAACCTAAGTGTGATCAGAGAAAAGAGTGACTTAGATCGAGTGATGCAAGAACTTGGTGTATCTGTGGTATTTCCAGATGTCGTGCTACTACATCTGGAATGTACTTAAATACTAGCTGGAGTGCATGCCCATGCGATAAAACATATGCGAGCGGCTAAACTGCTATTGGCCAAAGGTCATTGTGCAATGCTGATGTGATATGTTGGAATACCTCAACAATCACTTTCATCACCTTCTCAATTTGTCCAGTTCATTTGACCACCATCTCTTGGTGTGTTTTGAGGGTCTCATGAGAGGGACCGTCGACTCAATTGTGTCCTGTAGGACCTTGGTGAGCTGGCTGGCCAGGTCCATGAACTCGGCTTCTGTGTTCAGAGGTCATGCAGCTGGAAAGGTGCTGTCACCCACTCTGATCTCTAGCTGTTCCATGAAGTTGTCCCAGTCCATTGTCCAGAAATTCCTTGTTGGCTCTGGGATCTTCTTCTGCATTGGTAGGTCAATGATTGTGAGGACTGGGATGTGGTCCATGCATGATCCTTGGTCTCTGGGCAATGCCTCACATCGGATCACCAGGTCCTCCATCATGCTGCTGCCAAAGATGTTGTCTGGCCTAGTCCAGTTCCCTGTCCTCCTGGCTCTCAGTGTGTTGATTCCTCTTGGAAGCAGCATTGTCATGTTGTAGTCTGTTGGTAGCATTATAATCACCTGCACCACCCTGTCTGCCACAGTCATGAAAAGATGACCATTGGTTTTGCTGTCCCAGAGAGGGTGGTGTCTGTTGAAATCTCCTGCCCACATCATGTAGGAGTCCTCCTCTGAAGTGAGATCTTCTTGGTTGCAAGTGACATATCCTCATAGCATGTCTGTGCCATGGTCATTTTTGCAGTTGTTGTAGACATTGAAGATTGATATTTTTTCAAAGTCATCCTTGATCTGTACTGCTGTTACATCTGCAGAGTTCGGGATGGTTAGTTGGTGCCATGCATTCATGTCTAGCTGTCTGTTTATTAAAATTACTGATCTAGTATGTGTATCATTAGCTAAGTGGGAGGGCTTAGCTTGCTCTAGTGTTGTTTAGCTTGTCAAGGTAGCATTCTTGGATGAGAATGATGTCCCATTCCTTGTGTAAAGTATTTGAATTGAGGAGGTTGAGCTGGGCCATCCTTGATTTTGCTAGATTCTGTTGCCATATTCTCAGTCATCTATGCATGGGATCTGGGGTTAACATTTCAAATAGTTGGGATGTCACCTTTGTCCACCTCCAATGATTTGCTGCCTCTCCTGGAGGTCCTCTGGCCACTCAGCTGTCTGAGGGTTAGCTGTTCTGTGGGTAGTCTCTTACCCCCAAGCTGGGTCTTCCCATATGGGACTATGTTCTCTGGGATGCCTCTATGCATCCACCTCTCATTTGTAGGGAAGAAAGGCATTGCATTTTCTGGCAGACAAGCATTCATCTCTGTGCACAGCCTCTGAAAGACTGCACACTTCCTCAAGAAACTCAGATGTCCTGTCAGGCCACATGGGATGCAGTGCAGTGGGCTGGAGCATCCTTTGTCATGGTGGGCCTTGCCGCATCTAGTGCATCTCTCCATCTTGTTGCAGGTCAATGTGATGTGGCCATACTCCTGGCATCTGTAGCATCTCATGGGCTCCTTACCCTGCTTCTCTGCCATCACCTTCACATTGTGTATGTATAATCCCATCATGGTCACCTTATTTGTGTCAGCCTCATTGCTGAACTTTGCCATTAGGTGGCCCATGCTTTGCCCCTCCTTTCTGTCTTTGATGGGTTTGATCCATCTCATTGAGGTGATCACCCCCTTGCTGAGGTCACTGGCCTCCTCAATCTCTTCTTTCTCCTCCTTTGACTCAGGGTCAAGTGTGATGGAAGCAAACCTGATGAGAACTGGGAATGTACACTTTTTAACCTTTGCTCCTCCTCCTATCACTTCCTCCACCTCTTTTGTTTTGCTCTTCATCCACTCTGCTCCTGTTTTGTTTGTCATCTCAAGTAGTAGTCCTCCATTGTTCATCTTCAATAGAGCTTTCACCTTGTAGTTGTTGTATCCCTTGATAGTTTTGATTGAGTCATTGATCTCACTTGTTAGTCCTGCTATTGATGTGTTCTTCATCTTCTCACTGTTTTCCTCCAACTGCTTTGAGTCAATCAGTACTTGTCTTTTCCTTATTGCCTCATGTGCCCTCAGCCTTGGGTCTATGTCTAAGCTTCACTCAAATGGAGTGTGGTCACCTCCCACTGTTGACTTCAGAGTGTTGCTGTAAGACTTTGCCCTTGTATTCAATTCTGCTGCCATCTCGCTCATTGCATTGGCTATCCTCATGGCCTTTTCTACTTTTTTGTTGATTCTGTTAATGGCCTCATCCATTGTGGCTTTCAGCTTCTCTTCAATCCATTCCACAACCACTTCAAGTATGGGGGCCCCTACCTTGCCCTGTGCCTCCCCCATGGGCTCCAGCAGTCTTACTACAGCCCTCATTGTGGCCCAGCAATTGCTGTCACTGCCAGAGTTATTCAATTCCATGGCCATGGTGTCCAGGGCCCTAGCAAGCATCCCTACCATTGCCTTGTCCTTGGGAGACATCAGTCCAGCTAGGCAAAGCCACTTCTCACCATCTGTCATGTTCTCTATTACTGCTGCCCATCTTTGCTGCCTCTTGCATTCATCATCTCTCTCTTGCATTTGCTTGGCCCAATCAAGCTGTCTTTCCTCCTCCCATCCTCTGGTTTCTTTCTGTTTTGACATTCTGGTTTCTCTCCTGGTGTAGTCAGTGATTTTTGTGCTTCTTGTGGAGGTCCCTCTGCTCAGTTCTTGAGAAGGATGCTCACTTTGTTGTCCATTTTTGGCTATGGCAGCTCTCCCATTTGCTCTGGGTGGTGCCATTTTCTAGTGACTGGTTGTCAAGGGGGGTTGGGGGGGTTTTTACTCTCCTTGGACAGTTTTAGAATAGTGGTATTAGTGGAAGTGTACTATTGGTAGCCTATCTGATAGCCTCTTCACTGTGAGCAGTGGAGTTGGGGTGCCACATGGTACCGGTCCAAGAAGAGTTTCCCTTCTTTGTTCATAATCAGCACAGCATGAAGATGTTCAGAGAGGATTATCATGCAGTGGTTGAAGGTGTTTCATTCAGCCTCAAATGACTTCTTCAGGTAGACATCTGGCCTTCAAGTGAGGGTGTCAGGTTTTGCTCTGAGTCATCCTAGATGGTAATGGATGGTGAAGTTGTACTTGGACAGAGTTTCAGACCAGTGGGCTTGTCATTGGCTGAGTTGCTTGGTGGCCATGAAATACTGCAAGTTGTTGTGGTCTGAGTAGACTTGTATGTGGTGCAGGGTTTCCTTGAGGTAGGCCCTCCACTGCTGGAAGGCTTTGACAATTGCAAGGAGTTCTTTGTTGTAGATGTCATAGTTGAGCTCTGTGGGGATCATTGAGCAGGTGTAGAAGGCAACGGGGCAGGGGTTCCTGCTGTCAGAGCCCATCTGCAAGAGTATGCCAGCATTGCATTCAAGTATGATAGGGAGAGCAGGGTCAAAGTGATGGAGGATTGGGGCAGAGGTGAAGGCCTTCTTCAGGAGAGTGGCCACACTCTGACACTTGCTGTTCCAGTCCCAGGGGGTGTCCTTCTGGGTGAGTTGATTGAGGGGTTTCATAATGCTGGAGTAGTTGTCAATGAACTGATGGTAGAAGTTAGCAAAACCCAAGAATGGCTATACCTCTTTAATATCCTGGGGCAGGGGCCAATCAAGGATGGCCTCAACCTTCACTGGGTCCATTCATATGCTGTCTAGAGTGATGATAACTCCCAGATACTCAACCTCAGTGGTGTGGAAGCTTCTCAGGCTTGGCATGGAGGTGGTACTCTCAGAGTTGTCCTGGGATGCACCAGACATGACCCCAGTGTTCTTCCAGGGAGTTTGAGTAGATGAGGATGTCATCCAGATACATGATAACAAAGATGTCACTCATGTCATGGAAGATATCATTCATGAAGTACTGGAAGGTAGCAGGGGAGTTGGTCATACTGAAGGGCATCACAAGATACTCAAAGAGGCCATAGTGGGTGCAGAAGGTGGTCTTCCATTCATGTCCCAGAGCAATCCAGACATTGTTGTAGCCAGACCAGAGATCTATCTTAGTGTAGACCTTGGCACTGTGGAAGCAGTCAACAAGGTCACCAATCAGGGGAAGGGGATACTGGTTCTTTTTGGTGACTTTGTTAAGTCCCTGATAATCCACACAAAGGTGGAGGGAGCCATTCTTCTTCTTGGCAAAAAGGATTAGGGCTCTGGCAGCAGAGATCAAGGGTTGGATGAAGCCCTTCCTGAGCATGTTGTTGAGGTAGTCCTTGAGAGCCTGGAGTTTGACTTCCAACATGTTGTCAATCTTGCTGAAGGGAGGGGAGGTGCCATCCTTGAGATTGATTGTGTGATCCTAGGATTGGTGCAGTGGAAGTTCCTTTGTGCTTTCTTTGGAGAACATGTCAGTGAATTCATGATATTCCAGAGGAACTACTTTGCATAATATCTTTTCCTCTGTCTTTGGAGTCTCAGATGAGGTGGTGCTGGCACAGATGTGTTCTTCTGGAAGTGTCAGGGTGATCTGGAGTTGGAAGGTGGGGGTACCATCCTGCAAGAACCATGCAAAGGGGATGGTGCCAATGATTTTGATATTGAGGGCTTCCAGATTGATGGTGTCAGGTGTCAGGGGTGCAGTGGTGGGGTCCAGGGTTGTCAGGAGTCAAGTGGAGTGGTTTGGGCCCTTGTACCAGTTGTAGGGGATGTTGGGGGGAAGCCATCAGGGTGTGCCTACAGGAGTTCAGGGTGGGAGTGTTTCTTCTTCCTCTTCTGGGTCATCCTTAGGCAGGGTGGGGGTGCCAGTGGCTCTGGTGCTGCTGGGAGTTAAATTGGAGTTGTCAGGGTTGTGGGGGGAGTAAGGGTGGAGAGTGATGGTGGCTGCCAGGCAGGCTTTGGGGCCAGGGAACTGCATGGTGAGGTCCTT
>JAGGAV010007872.1:0-38098 GCA_017657295.1 Termitomyces sp. DKA64 | reverse complement strand
ACCCTTGTACAGTACTGAATAGACTTTGGATCTCCCTCTGCCAGTTGTGTGACTTAGCCACAGCCTCCAGAGGTTGCCCTTACAAAGACCCAACCCCTGCAGACTGGCCTTAGACCTGCAGGCACAGAGGGGTCCCTCTGCTAGTACTTAAACTGTGGAGGAGGATTAGCTATGATAGTCTTGATATTGCATTACCTGAATACATGTCTTGTTTTCTCCATCTCATTGTTCTGTCTCATCTTTTCCAATCTATCTGTTTCTGTCTCATCAGTCCAATTTTATCAGTTTCCTTTTTTGTCTTGTCTCCATCTCTTATCTCTCTTCCAAGTCTCATCTCATCTTGTCCTTCTTGTCTTGTTCAACTCCCAATTATGTTCAGCCCCATCCCTGATGTTTCCAACCTCTGTTTCTATCCCACATTCTAAAACATCTCTGTGCCCTCAACTTCGATCTAGCCCTGAGTTATTCCCCACTATTGTTGTGTGCCTCCATAGAGCCTACCAGAGTACCCTGGACCTGCCTTGACCATGTTTCCTTGCCCCATACTCACAGTCTCACTCTTCTGGAGCTCACT
This sequence comes from Termitomyces sp. DKA64, assembly GCA_017657295.1. Taxonomy (NCBI): domain Eukaryota; kingdom Fungi; phylum Basidiomycota; class Agaricomycetes; order Agaricales; family Lyophyllaceae; genus Termitomyces; species Termitomyces sp. DKA64. Next base: position 37,524 of record JAGGAV010007872.1, on the reverse strand, counting down.
GGAGCATGGGATCATACATGTAGACATTGTGTCCACCTAGTGAGGACTTGCCCAGTATAGCTGAGCTCCCATGCATCCACCTAGTAAGGACTTGCCCAGTATAGCTGAGCTCCCATGCTCAGTGAAACCTGACACTAAGTACCTTGAAGTTGCTAACAACAACAAAGTAAGATAGGTGAAAGAGCTAGCAATGGTACTGGGGAAAGGGAGACTGTTTGAATAAACCTAGAACAAATCAAAGTTTATGAAAGGAGATGAAATTGTTAGCAATACAAGAGTGCTAGCCACAGATGCTAGCAACGATTCTGTTATATGTGCTTGTGATCAGGTAGATCTTGGGCATGCCGTGCCAGTAAGGACCCATACAAGCAAGTCCCTCTAAGGACGGTGCATTTTAAAAGTCGTGATTCGAAGTCCTTAGTTAGCCCCGAACATTTCATGAACTTTGAGATAATTGATTCTAGTTTATATTAACTAAGGTTATACTATTCGCGTCAACACAAACCTCCATTTTCAAGCATTCAAAATATGCTTTCTCTTGTTCTTGCCTTTGTAGACAATGGCAGGAAGCTTTCATCTATAGGAGACATCTTTCTTTACAGCAGTACTTGCCGTGTCTGGTATAACGACGATCATATCAGCGGAAAATTCCGGAAATAAAAGAATCGTTGTGTATGGTAGTAGTGAAGGGGAGATCCCGCGGACACGACCCTGAGGCCAACGATTCAAAACCTTTCCCAAGCGCGTCTGTTGTAAATGCAACCATTACTTTTTCCTTTTCATGTTTGTTCCCTGATGAGATTAATTTCATTACCTCGTGACACAAGACACATATGCACTTGCGCAAGCCACATAGTTTACAATTTTAATCATTTACAACCACCACACTTGTCCTGAAATGCCCATAATCTCGAAGCCAGGCGTTCACGATGATACGCAGGGAAACATTCTTGACTCGGCAGTGGTCTTTGTTCCCTTCACCTGATATTACAGATGACTACCAATTTTACTTGGTTGAGTCCGAAATCCCCAGTTTTCTGGAGGAATTCAACAATCGTGCGAGAGTTCTCTCTCGTCCAATGATGTGAACGACATCTGCGAGAGGAGGTCCATCCTAATGAGAAGTTGAGAAACACGAATAAATCGTAGGGTAGAATTGCTCGACTTTTTGTCCACAAATTGCGTGTCTGATAACTGTCATGAACGTCTTATAGGGAACATTAATTCTTTTCTGTTCCTTTTGAATGAGAATAGGAAAGTCCATGTTCTCCCATTCCTCCTCAGAAATGGAACTGATGGCTGGGATGACCGCCTTGAGCGTTTCGGCTGAAGTTTAACATGTCAGGTATAAGAAAGGTATAAAGGAGCCCCCACTTACATCTGTGTTCTGGTTTTACATGTTTCAGCATTTCTTGAGACTGCTCAGAGTCCAAATTGATCTCCTCCTCAAAGAAAAACGACCCATGGCGGTCAATATCATGCAGATTGGTGATACGGCCCTATGTTTAGAACCTTGAGCCGACGGACGACTGAAGCGCAAAGGAAGACAACCTGCAACGCTAATATGACATCATTGATAGAGACAACTCTAGTATGCGAACTAGAAGCCTCGTCAACGTGGATAATAACAATGAATACGAGAAGGGGATGCGCACCTGGTCGGGACTGCCGCCTTAACTTCAGAATGCGTACTTTCAGCAAGGGGCTGCAACCCTTCAGGCGTCAACCAATCGCGCATTAAATGGTACTTGTTCAAATACTCCAGTTTATCCGGATCCAAAATCGAGCTACGTTTGGTGAGCGCCGTAAGTTCAAACTGCATTAGAAATCATGAGGTACGCATTACACGGGAAAAATTTGGCATACCCTTTCTATCATATCAGGAAGCGTCATAAGCGTCGTACTATCTGGAGCATTCTGTACTAGCCTGCCATGCCGCGGCTGATGGGCTGTTGAATCTGAAGTGTCAAAAGGTGGTAGCGTCTCATGTTTCGCACCCCAGCCAGCTAATGCTAACCAGTTTAGCACAGCCTGCGGCTCCCAGCCTCCCCTCTTTCCATTGAAAAGATCTATCAGAATAACAAGCATGCCAAACGAGAAAATACGTCGTACGATGTAATCGATAACCTGTACATCACCCTTCCGCTTCGACATTTTAGTTCCATCCGGGTTCAGAAGCATCGGGATGTGCGCGAATTTGGGAGGTTCGAGGTCGAGGCAGGCATAGAGGTCCAAATGAAGAGGATAGGAAAGAAGCCACTCCTCACCGCGCAAAATATGGGTGATGCCCATCTCATGATCGTCAACAACAGAAGCAAGATGGTATGTCGGGAAGAGGTCGGTTTTGAGCAGGATAGGGTCCGTTGAAAGCGAAGCATGGGCATCTTTGAGATGGCCAAACACGATATCGAAAGGTGGAGGTCGCACAGGAACATTGCTTCCCTGTGTCAGACAAGTACCATTCTTAATCGAAGGCGGAAAGACAAGGAAGTGGAACTAACGTTGAGCCGAACTACCGATTTTTCACCAGCACGGACCTTCCGTGCAACCTCTTCCTCTGTCAGATGGAGGCAAGTTTTGTCATACGTCTTGTTTGACCCAGAGCGCGCAAGTCGTTCGCGTATCTCCTGCATCTTATCGACAGAACAAAAACATCGGTAGGCATGCCCTGACTAGAATAAAGTTGAACACGCCACGATCATTTCGGAAGGATGATACAGACGTACGTCCAGAAGTTTTTTGGCGTAGGATCTGTACAAATCGAGGCGTTCGGACTGTTTGTACGTTAGGTGTGTCCACTTACCTCGCATGACACACTCACCTGGAAATATGGCGCGTGAGGTCCGCCTTTCCCTGGGCCTGTTGAAAAACACGTAGAATCAACATAAGCATGAGCAAGTACTTGGCTCTCTGAACATCACCATAGTCGTACTCGAGTCCAGCCCATTCCAGTGCTTTCCTGATGTCATTCACAGAATCCGGTACAAATCTAGTCTTTACACAAGCCACAATTGATGACAAGGTCACAAGGACGGGTTTTTATAGACTTCGAGTAGCGTACAGCAACTGTATCCTCTACCCGCATCATCCACTTTCCACCGACCTTCCTTGCATACAAATGATTGTATAGAGCCATTCGAAGCCCTCTGAGGTGTAGTTGGCCAGTTGGCGACGGCGCAAAACGTAGTAAGACCATTAAGTCTTAATTGAGATAGTATGGAGTCAAGTCTGAAGAGTGTGAACCGTGACTTGAGGAACAGAGCCTGTAAACGTGCATTGTTCCTCAGGAAGAACGATGCCGAACGATCCGCTGATCCGACTTCAAACAAGTTTCACACTGTGACCCAAGTACCTCTCTGCGGACTCGTCCATCTACACTACGGCCTCATCTTCTATACTGCAGCCTCGTTATTCGTATCAGCGAGTTGCTGCATCGAAACATCATGAGGCAACCGGTCGTTCCGCATCTCCCGTGAAGTTTTAACATGATGAGACTCTGGAGCATGACATCTTTTTAACGAGTACTATTTTCAAGTTCCATGCACAAGAACGATTTTTCTTCTTCAAGCTGAACAGTGTGTCGAAAGAACGATGTCGGAAGCTAGAGCAAAGACTTGTTAAATATCTAATCCGACGGAACAGGAGCAGCAACCCACCCTTCTCCCCAACCACATAAGCAATTGCTGGGATGTTATCAGACAACTGAGAACAACGGGAGAATGAAACTGCCGACTTTGTGTGTGTGTGGCAATTTGGAGAGAGATGATTGAGATATCAGTTATGCGAAGGTTCTTTTGTACCGCACACGTTGAGTTCCGGGTCTACAACGCCCCGTTTGTCCCTCGGCAGCACAGAACACGTTCCTAAGCTATCTGAAGACGAAATGAGTGGTAAGGAGTATCAACAACAAAAGCGACTCCTCGTGCTTGATATATTCTAGTTGGCAGACGATATGATACAATGTACCAGAGGCAGCAAATTTCTCGTACCTTTGAGTTCTTCATCGCTTGTGTATAGAGAACCCGGCTGTAACGATTCTACGACATAAACAGATTTCGTGGGCTCCGTCTGAGCCATAGCTCTTTTATATTTGATTCAGCCCGAATTAAAATCTCCATATCTAGTGCAAATTGAATCGAAGACCAAAACGATTGGGAGAGACGTACCAGGATTTCTCTCAACGTAATCGGGGTCAATATCGGGTCTTAGGCTCGATCGTAAAAGAAGGGAACCACGTTTCATTGACCTAATCAATGGTCAGTCTAACCTTTCCAAAAGCCACAAATGGAGGGTTTTTGCCTCCCCTTTGAGACTTACTGGTACTCGCACCTCCGCCAACGGTAACAAAGTCGTAGGTCCAAAACATCGGATATGTTCGCAGTGATCAGTGAAAGTACTTAGGTTATTTCCCAGCAAGCTGACGGATTCTTGGGAAGAATCCAGGTGCAACTTGGTCAGCGCAGCCTTTATAGAAGGCAGGGAAGTGCTAACACCAATGAGGTCGCTCGGCATATCGTTCATTGTGGCGCCAAGTGGACAGATCACCTAAATTGATCACTCAAACCAATTCGACTAGCCCATTTGACTTGACGTCGGGAATGAGTTCTGGATATGACACTTCTGGAAATTCTCTCACCAGAATAATCAAGAAGCTATCATATCATATTCTGTCCGAAAGATCCGCGGTGAATAAGTAAAATGTTGGAAGAGCACTTGCGTAAGTGACTATATGACAACATACATCCAGAAATATCAAACAGTGGATCTCTGAAGCAGGGTAACAATTTGGATTCCATTGGCAGGATACTCAATAACGACTGTCTACAGCTGTCTAGATTCCTCACAGCTCCTCTTTCGCCAACCAGCGATTGATAAGAGCCAATGATTCTCTCGGCTTATCATAAGGTACCTAAAATCACGTTAACCACCACCAAGCAAATCAAACCGGAAATTGACTTCCCATATGCCCAGCTCCCTCGACTGTAGCAAACGTGAACCCTTTCGCACTCCTCGTCACGCCCGCCCTCTTCCCATCAACCTCCCAAACTCTCAGCTCCTTCCCAGCGGTCGCCTAACTGACTTTAAGCGGGTCAGAAAATGTGAGGATAGTGACAAGTGGCATGTAAATGACGGCGACAATCGAACCGACAAATTCATGTCTTGAAATAAAGGCTGTGAAACCAATTTTGCTGAGCAGTGCCAGAGTTGACGAGGAACAGCCAAAAGCATAGCTCTGCATGTAGAAGTTGAATGATGTATGTCGGTCACCTCGGCGAATGATCTGGAGCGTGTACGCACCTTCCAAATGAGTGACCCTGTAACATCGGCGTTCAATCTCAACGGTGTGCATCCGCGAGAAGTAAGTCTTACATTTCTAGGCTCCATCCGACGGAGAGAAACAGCATTAGGGGGAGGTTGAAACTTCGAGTGAAAGGATGCCATAATTAAATGGGCTTGGAGATAACTGGGTGCGAAAGATGAGATATACCATCCGTGTGAACAGAGATTGTCTCACTCCCATATAAGGGAAGAGCAACAAAGCCTTCGTAGTACTTGATGGCTGTAAAACCTATAGCGTACGTCGCTATCAACGGTAGTGTCAGAGGATACGAGTACTAGGGAAAATAAAATCAGTAATTGACAATCACCAATATGATAGGCAGGCACACCGTCATAATCCGTTTAGCCGTTCCGGCGGATTTATTCCATCTACGAAAACAATGTGCCAAAAGAACTTTCACCAACCGGACTCCTACTTACCTGAGGCACTTGAATCTATCAAATGACCACAGATGGTAAACGAGGAATGCCTCCACCTATGGGGAACGGGAATTCTTTGTGGATTGTCGGAAATGCTCTGACAGATCAGAGACTTACCAACAATGAAAGGATAGCCCATACCAAAAGACTTGCAGGCGAAAGATGAGACATAACGAGCAAAGCAGGGGTAGACAACCTTGTGGCGGAAGGAAACGACGGTCGAACCAGCGGCAAGGAAGTCACTGAACCTTACCCTTACAGACCAGCTCGAATTCTGGATGTTGGTAGGAAGGGAGCTGTTGGGTACGAGAATATAACGACCTCTCCATAACAACTATTGATCGGTGATCTGAACGTTCCCAATGATAGATATCGCATGGACAGACGTTTCAAGTCCGTTAGGCCGTAGATGCGGTTTTGGGATCTACATACATTTTGTATTGAGAACTTTTCGGGTGGGAAGACCTATGTGATCGTAAACTCGAAGGATTGGGGACGCTCCCAGCACCAACTCACATACCAGGTAAATTCTTTCGTGTCGATTGCGCGTCGATTCCAATTTTGATATGTAGATTACCGTTGACACTGGGGGTCAAGGTCTATTTTGATTGTATCAATTACAAATCGTACTGGTGTTTGGGGTCCTAGACCTCGGGCTCCAGAGGGATACTTGTCATCTGTCGCCTGTCTGCCGTTGTATACTGCCGCAGTTGTCTTCCCTTAACACAGGTTTGAGTATAATTACTAGCTGCCCTACATAGTTCTCCTTACTGTCGTCATAGATCTGTTCGAGTTAGCGTGGATACATATCCATTCAACCTCCAAGTTCCGTTGTTCTTTGTTGTTACCTTTCTAATTGTGGCATATATTTCTGCAATTTGATGCATGTTTGCCATTTTAAGGACTGATCTTTCTGCTGTCCTGATAGATTCTGTAAGGTATTCAACTGCTTTGTCGTTGTCAATGGACCATAGCTAAGGATATTAATGAGGGCCTGCATTCAATTCATCTATATGAAGTCTGATCTTCTGTCCGACTTGACACTATTGCCTCTGGATCGTGCTTGCATGTCCAGTCACAACCATAATCCTACAGGTAAAAACCAATGTAAGATGAACTCACCATGCTGTCATACTACTTCAGTACTTATATCCTTTTTGACAGGCCTGAAGAAACATCAATTTGTTGACGAAAGTAACCAAATTTTGGAGGATAACCTCCATAAAAAACATACACAGAGAAATAAAAGAAAGCTTTTTACATGCCTGATTATATTGGGTGACGACATTTCTGAGCTACTAGTACAGAAATTAACTGAGAAACATGATGGAACTAAGTTGTCGGTCAAAGTTGAATGTGATTCAGGCGCAATTTTCGACCTCTGAACTGCAACCGATGGCTCTCATTTGATGGTTCGAATGCTAATGCTAGTTATGCCATTGATCTTTTTATGGGATTACTCGTTAAGAGTTGCAAGCAATTTCAGCTCTACCAATAAATGCCACCCATGACAAGAATAGAGTAAACAAATCAGTATGATATGTTGATTTTCATGAGTTTGCTGTTTCTCGGGTGATTCTCGGGCTTTGGCAGGAACGGGTATCAGGCAAACAACTAAACAAGGGAAACCCGAAGTGTCTATCATGGAATGTGATATGGATGTGGCAAAGTTGTTGTTCAACACTTATGGTTAAACTGAGACAACTTTTGTCATTGAGGAATTTGAATGACCTATACTATACACCATATGCATGGAGGCACGAGTAAGGCTGCTTCTATATATAAGGAGACAAGACCTCAACCGTGAAACTATAAATACTGCTTGAAAGGAAAGGTGATGAATTTTTTGAGCATTTGTAAATGCCAATACAGGTAATTCAAAAGAATATCCAGGGAAAAAGAACAGAAGTCAGTAGGATGGCGATGCAGGAAGATCATGGTCTGCTGAAAGTCAGCAATGTTCGCCCTGATTGCTGGCCGCTATATGCAAGGTCTATATCCACAAGGAAACACTATTCATGTTTGCATCGTCGGAAAGATCAATGAGGAGACATACCGATCGGTGATGTGAAATTGTGCACCATGCGGTTCACGTTCGAGGCACGTACGCTGTATTTCGCCACGTTTGACTCTGTCATTCGGTTGATGCCACCTAATTCAATATCGCCACCTTTCTTCCTGTTCGGCTTCAATGGAGGCAGACTCGCAACAGCATCCTGCTCCTCATCCGGCCAGTACTTCTCCATCGATCCTGTCCGGACGGGTTCACGCATGACATGGACAATAGAATGGTTCTCAGACAAACCATCCATCTCTGCATGAACATTGATTCTAGGCGAAGAAGTAAGGAGGGACTTGGGGCCGAGCACTGGAGTGCCATAGTTCAAAGTGTGCATTGAGTGCTGCGTCATGTTGGTGCGTGTAAATTCATTACGTGACCCGAACAAGCTACCCTCGTAGGCACCAGTGTGGCCCGATCTACTACGTCTGCGTTCATCACGAGCTGTAATCTCGCCTTCAATGGAGCGAGGAAAGAAAATCTTTGATGTGCAGACGTAAGCTAATCGATCCTGTAATGTCCGGGATGACATACCACAAGAGTGATTGCTGAAGAAATCGCACAGCCAAATCCGGCTATCATGACAAGCAGATCTGGACGTTAAACGAGGATCAGAGTCGTGCCAAGAAAGTCGATATATGCTCACCCGTCCAAAACATGCTTTCGTTGATGTGATGATGTGGTGATATGCCATCAATACCGAGAATCAATAGGGGAACAGTGAACAGGAAGCGGAAGAAGACCCGAATCATCTGTCATGGGATGATAAATCGGTATTCAATGTTCATCACTTTACTAGGAACTACATACGTTCATTTCGGAGAACTTCGTCAGGCGCACGATTGTATTGGTGTCAACGCCTTCTTTTCGCTAAAGTAAACGTTACTCCATCCTGATGACATCCACAATAAGACTGACATACCAGGTTACGAAGGAAACCCGGGAACATAAACCTATTAATTTTATTAGGAATCATTAATCCGTCTTCTGATCCTTATTGAGGACCACGATCTCACAAAATAGGTGTGAACCATAGGGTCAACAATAAGCTGCCTAGGCTTCCTGCCAAAAACGTATACGCTTCGGACTGTATCACATGCCTTGATCAGCACGATGCATGGTATGGATATGTTGACTACTGACCTTGAGTGGGTCAGAATGGGTGAGGGCAGTGATAACCGGCATATACGTGACGGCGACAATTGAACCTATGACCCAAACCCTGAAGTAGAGGCTGTGAAACCAATTTTGTTGGGAAGAGCCTGCGTTTATGAGGAACAGCCAAAAGCACAGCTCTGAAGAAAAAATCGCGACGTATATCAGTCACCCGGGCGGGACGATCCGACAATATTCGTACCTTCCAAATGAGTGACCCTGGGGGCATCCGCGTAAAAGTTTCAATGACAGATGTATGGGTGAAAAGCAAGTCCATGCTTACATTTCCAAGCTCCATCCGACAGAAAGACACAGTATCAGGGGGAGGTTGAACCTTCGAGAGAGAGGTCTCCACAATTCAATAGGTTTGGGAATAACTACGAGTGATAGATGAGATAGGCCATTCGTGTGGATGGACAATTGCCTTACTTCCATAGAGAGGAAGGGAGACAAAGCCTTCGTGGTACTTGATGGCCGCAAGACCGATAGCGTATGACGCTATCAACGGGATCGTTAATAGATATGAGTACTAGTGACGACAAGATTGAATGAGTATGTTCCCAATCATGGGGCTTTGGCCGAACACACCGTCATAATCCTTTTAAACGCTCCAGAACTTTTATTCCATCTAGAAAAATAAGCGGTTCCACAGATACCTTTACCAATGGCAGTTCTCCTTACCTGAGGCACTTGAACCTATCAAATGACCACAGATGAAAACAGAGGAACGCCCCCAACTATACAGACTCTTCGTCAGCTGGCAGAGATGTTCGACGGAAGATTGGATACGCCCACCAATGTTGTGATAATAGCCCATACCAAAAGACTTGCAGGCGAGAGATGAGACATGGCGTGCTAAGACAGGCAGACAACCTTTGTGATGGAAGGAACGACGTGGCTCGAGCCAGCGAGAAGGGGGTCGCTGAACTGTGCAGATCAAATGCGATCTTGGCTACTCGACATACTTATTGGCAAGGGACAATTTAGGCACTACATATATGACCTCCACACATGACACACGAATGCAGGATCCATCTGATGCGAGTTCGGCGCACAACAGGTACCTCAAACATACCAATGGAAAAGATCGCTTCCCACTGGTTACCGACGCGCCGACGGAGGTCATTAGAGCTGCATGCACAGCCCACAAAGATCGCGAAGCACGGACTATCCAACCTCTTCGAGCGCTTTGAACAGAGCCCTGCAAGAGAAAATAGTATCCTTGGTTGCAAGACAGATATGGACACCTCGGAGCCGTGAACGCGAATGTTTTAACTTGATCACTTGCTTGACAGATCGCTAAAAAAGGAGGAGCCATATGGCTTTTGTGATCAAAATCAGATCACTTGATTCTCGGATCACGTGGCGACAAGAAGATCTCCGTTGACAACGATGGCACCCTCGGCAGAGGACAACGACGACGTCCTGCTCGCAGGCAGATACGGCGAGCTTGACGATGTCCGTGAGTATGTTCAAAATCATGGATCTGAGCCTCTTGCCACCATCCGCGATGAGAACGAGAATACCATCCTTCACATGGTTTGCGGAAACGGTCATTTAGGTGGATATTCCTCCTTGTTCATTTCGGTGATATCAGATCGAGGGCGAATCTGATTTTCTAACAGTCTCTTACAGGTGTACTCGAGTATCTACTTCCTTTGGTTCCATCGTCTCTGTTAGCCGCTCAAAACAACGCGAGATCAACGCCTCTCCACTGGGCGGCGCTCAACAAACATCTTCCCGTAGTTCAAAAGCTCGTTGAATATCCTGCCGGTCCTGGAGTAGACCTCATTGACGTCAAAAATAAAGCGGGACACACGCCCCTGGGAGAGGCGGAACTCGCAGAGTGGGATGAGGGTGCAACATGGCTAGTAAAAATGATGAATCTGGAGGTAGAGGACCAAGAAAAAGAAAAAGAAGTCGCCGAGGACGATGCTGTGAACATGCCTCAGGACGACGCTGTGGACATGCCTCAGGACATTGAAGTCGAAATACAAGACGCAGACGGACAGGTGGCAAAAATGACGATCATTGGTGGTCCATCGAAGTCATCATGAACCGGTGACAGTGGGTATCTTGTACACCAATTGATGGAGCTCGTTTCTCACCTCAGATGTCAGAGAGAGTGACAATCCGAATTTTTTTCTGGCAGACTGCTAAAATATTCATGACTGTCACGTAATCGGATGGTTTCTAGATGGTTTTTCCGTGGCATCGAAGTTTCTGAGGTTTCAATTTCGACGTGAGAGGTAGAGATGGACCTCGATGCAATTATGACCCTAGCATGTGTTGGGTGATACTAATCAACAGGTTAATTAAAGCGTTGACGACCCCATTGATCTGACAATGTAGACCGACAACAATCGCCGCCGAAAAAAAAGAAACAAGGACAACAAGCAAGCTGACATAAACTTGTGCATTCTCGTTTGACCAGGAGACACAGTTTCGGATATTTTTGGGACCCCCTCAAAAATTGATGGGTAAACTCAATTAGTCCATGTATTTTTGCCACCCTGATCATCTTTTTTGATTCACAAAAATGAAGAGACTGAGCCCATTCAAATCACCGCATCTCATAGCGCCTTGTTGTGAAACAGGAGGAGAGAATGTCAGAGTGCGACGGCGCAGCCGCTTAACAGGTTATTAGGAACTCGGCCAGAATGAGAAGAAGTTCTGAAAGAGAGCCACGGAGGGAATCGTGATCCACCGAATGGGTTTGTTGTAGTAAAACATGAGGGGACATTTGCACCGGCACACTAAAATTGCGGAGGTGAGACGTCGGAGTATTATGAAAAGCGAGAAGAAAATTAGCATCCTTTGTCTTTGTTGATTGTAAAGAGTACCAACTGGCAAAGTAACACAAGAGGACCTCCGGCAGGTATACAATGCCGTTGGCGTTGAGATGAGAGGCGAGACTATATTTGAATAAATACTAAAGACATGAAGTTGATCCACCCTTTAAATTTGTTACTTACTACTTTGAACTTTCCAATTTGGGCAGAGACATAAATACTAAAGATACACACATAGATATCATGATTCGAGGTCCAACAAGTTTATCCGCCACCCTTTGTTACTCTTTGACAATTCCGGTTTGGGCACCTTTTCCACAGGATTCGCCCGTTTTTCCTTTTCCACTTGCTCCATACGCGTTGCCCAGCTATCAATGGGAATTTCTTCTATTGGCTTGCTCCATATTTCGTCGAGACTGCGTTGTAACTCGTCTTCGAAGTTAGCCAAGTGTTTCTGCATCATCATGCCTTCCTCGCGGTGCTCCGGCGTGAATTGCATGAGATGAGGAAGAAGGTTGCGGGCTTCGTCTAGATCACCTCGTATCAACATTGGAAGCTTTACAAATCCACTGGTAATCATACCTTGTATTGTGGCAAAACGAGCAGTTAGCTTTGTGAGTGACTTTAAGAGGTACTCCTCCTCATCTACAGTGCCCTTTCTTCCAGATCCCACCTTACGTTCCATCTTCCGTTTTGAACGAGAAGTTCGTCTAAGGGATGGTAAGTTGATCGAGTCTTGATCGAGTCGATGATAAGAGTAGACAGGACGTACCTAGAAGATCGAGAGGTTGTGGTAGGAGCCACAGTGTATCGAGTGAACGCTGTTGGAGCCATAGAGACGTCCGTCATCACATCGACATTGTGCAATGCCACATCTTCCGTGCCATAGAAAGCGTCTGAAGGGCGGGGGTCGGGCTCTTAGAATACAAAATGAGGAATATAAGCTCACCTGGTTCTTCGATTTTCCGAACACGAAGTTCGCGAACTCTGTTAAGCTGCTTCCGCAGTTGCTCTGTACACTCATTGATATCCTCCATGATTTGGTTGCAGCTTTCCAACGCAGAAGGATAAACAATATCTTCCACGAGCTCCTGCTTAGATTGTAGCGCAATCTAGGAACGACAGTCAGTGATGTCTGGTCACTTTATACCTTGGGCACGCACAATACGACGAGCCTCCGAGAAGTGGTTTCCTTGCACATATGCAATGATAGCCTCACGGATGTCCTTGGTATAGTCGAGGAGTACCTGCGCAGCCTCTGAATGCCTCTTCTTAGATGTAAGGTCCTCTGCAAGAATCAGTATCGCAGTTTATCCGTATACGTGGACACAAACCTGCCACTCGATAACCCATAGCGATTGTGTCTTCCTCTGGTATGCCAGTTTGCGAGGCGAGATAGAAGAGTTCCTGCCACTCCAATGCTTTCTCATGAGCCACCATAGCTTTTAAAAATTTCTCAGCCTCAAGGAAAACTATGAAATACCTGAGGGCTGAGTAGGATTAGATCACATCGAATAACGCACCAGCGGCAGCCTGCCTAAATTCACGACGGTCAAACAACCAGTCTCCATACAGTTCAAGAACCGTCTATAGTGAGCTAGGTCAAAATCAGCCGGTTATAAAGAAAAGAAACGGTCTTACATTGTACTGATCGGCGCCTTTCCATATCCTTAGCGCCGCACCATACAAGTTATGCGACTCAAGATAAGCCAGTGCCTCCTCGAAATGATCAGCACCTGTTCAACTTGAGAAACGATATCCTCAACCAAAAGTACAGAGAAACCTACCCGCGAGGCTAAGGTTTCGCAAAGCACTCTCATGGCGCTTCAGGTGGTCATCTATCTTGAATCGTTGATAGTACTTTTCTAGCGCCCGCAGTTCACGAAGGAACGGAAGATATTCTCTCGGATCCTTTAGAACATCAATCGAGGAATCAGATTTGAATATACCTGACATACTTTCTGTGCATGCTGAGCAATCATCAACACCAATGAGAAGTCGTACATCCCAAGTGCCGTGTCAAAGAGCCTGTTCGCGTCGACCAAAAAGATAATGTACTTGACTGCATCCTCGACGACTTCAGGATCACTCTCTATGCAATCTGTGAGACATCACGCGTTAAGACGGCAGCAAGAGCTTACCTCGCAGACGAAGCAAGAGAGACAACCCAGCCTCATGTTCGGGTGGCGTTTTGACGACATACGCTGTCAATATTGAGTTCACATACTGCTTTAGGTCTTTCTTCTCTAGCTCTACTCTGACGGCATCGCAGAGCTTAGCAATGTTTTCCTTTGGCTGTGAACCCCGCCTATAGGATAGATATGTTAAAAACTCAATGGACGGTACTGATACTGTCTGTGTACTCGTACCCCAAGCTGCTCAAGAACAAGTTGATATGATCAACTTCATGAATCTGTTCCACAAATGATGAGATTCGCTCCAAAAACTTGGCCTCGTCATGTTCAACCAGGACGTTGACATCAATACGGTGTTTTCGACACGCAAGAAATGCCTTGCGGTAGTTGCCTCTGTTATCCATAGTGTTGAATAGATCCAGTGCAAATGTGCACAGCTCACTTACGCATCGATATCCTGCTTGACAACCTCCATAACCAATGGACGCGGATTAATCGTCTCCAAATTTCCCCTGGGCATCTGAAGAACAAGAGCCATAGCGCTGGGCACGGCAACGACAATCCTTGAACCCCTCTCAACACGACGCGTCTCCCAATCTGTCTTCTCTTGCTTTACTTCCGCATCCTGAGACTCCACTAGGAGGTCATTCAGCTTCGTCACAGGGACGAAGCGGGCATCGTGTGCCGTCGTAGTGAAGACAACGAATCCGGAAGCGACGGTGAAAGAGGTAGCATTTGTTGCTAGTACATGATGGGTCTCTCCTGATGCGATATGCAGTTTTCCTGAGCTCCCAAGCCCGACGAATAATACGGTCGGATTTTCGGTGTCGTGAGACGATGGCAGAGGGACATTCTGAGTGTGCAAGCAGAACTCGTGAAAATGAGCCACAAGAAGGAATTTCTGTCGCTCCGAATCATCTGTATTCATTGATTTGAGTTGGGAATATACCTGGAGGGGAAGACGTGGTCTTACATTCATGAATCTCTCCGGAAGGCCCGTGGGATGTCAAGTTGACACGACCAGTCACGAATCGTGAGTTGAGGGAAGGCAAGGCGGTGGTGGTCACTTCTTTGGTCGTGGATCCTTCGACTTGAAGACTCGTGACATAGTCCGTCTTGTGATCCGTCCACAGAACGCTAATGGTAGACAAGTCATGCGATTCGCTCGATGTAACCAGCTGTATCTCACGAGCATTCTTCACATCAAGAAATCCTGACCATCCCAATAAAGGATCCATCGCCTTCCCGCGGCCGTCCCGCAAGCGCGTATGGAGTACCCACAATTGTACGTAGCCATTTTCCCAAAGCACGGCGAGGGTGTCGGACGCAGCCGAAAAGCTTGCGTGGATTGGCGAACGATGGGAGGAGGAAAGTGCGATTTGGGCAGAAGACATTGGAGGTGGGACATTCTGGACTCGGAAGGGTGTCATTAGGACTTTAGCTAGAGAGTCGGTCAGTCAAAAGGTTTGGGTATGAATATGAATAGACGTGATGATGCTCACTCCCATCGAAGACGGCGACTGCACCTGAGTCTATTGGGGGCTCGGAAGGCGACGCAAAAGTATCCCATGAATACGTTCGTTGAATGAGAGCAGCTGCACGAACAATATTAGTACCTGATCGCTCGTGTGAAAGCAGGCCATTACTTTTCGTGGTTAGCATTATGTGCAAAGGTCGTTCTGGATGCCAAGAGACGGATGTGAGTCGTTCAACTGATCCATCAACAGCTGGAGCCTCGATTTCTTGCTTCAAATACCTAAGATAAATGCTAGGTTTCCAGCAAGATAGTCAGGTTAGAAGACCCACCAGTGATAATTGCCCATAGTCCAGAGCTGAACTTCAGTGAGCTATCAGTGCGCCAATCACTAGACCTAGAGAAATGGAAACCTACCAACATCCCCTTCATCTCTTTCTACCCAAATCGCAAGAACATTTGAATCCGAATTCCAATTCAACTCCCTCACGCGATACCCCCACTTCCCAATTTCCTTCTCCTTCCCTGCCAAATCCGCAGCCCTAATCCCAAACTCACCATGCCTCAACCCATTCCTCTCAAAAAACACCACGTCATGACGCCCCTCCGTCCCAACACCACCACCTTCGAACCCGAATCGTTGCGTACTAGCAATCAAATTCCCAGACGGACGCCAAACGAGCGAATGCTCGAGCCCAGGGACAGCTTCTGAGGTCGACTGAAGCTTTCCATCGCGGTCATATACGCGCAATATGCGTCGGCGCATAGAATTGGCGGAAGAGGATGGGGAGAGGGAAGAGATGACGAAGAAGGCTCCGTCGCCGCGCCAACTTATGCGTGGGGCAAGATCATCATCCGGACTTGAGCCGACCAGGGTTTGGGCGGGAGCTTGAGCAGCAGCTTTGCCCAGAGAACCATGGAATTGTGTTTGCTTCGAGCCCCAGCCGACATTGATTGGGGCATCTTTAGTGCGAGTTAGATCGCATATATGTAGCAGGAAAGTGACGTACCTTCGCCGAACTCAGCTATGTGGATAGGTGCCTCAGAGACAACATCGAATGTTGAGGTCATTAGGATCAGTTTGTCCTCGCCTAGATGGACGATTTGAGTTAGCCTGTCTGATACACAAGACACGATCGTACCTGTCACGACAACTAGAGAGGATTCATCTGGGCTCCATGAAGCTGCAGATATCCAGGGTTCAACAGTTCCTTCAACCTCAACCTGTTTAAGTGAAACAATGTCAATCGGTCAAATGGTCTAGAGAAACATATAGACGTACTGTTCCATCATCCAGGGAAAACATCGCGATATCACCATTACGCGTGATCGCAGATAAGCGCCGTACTTCGGGAAGTACGCGAAACGAAACGACCTGAGAAGCGCCTGAAGGTGCAGGCGAGAAGACAGTACTGAACATCGCGAACACCGTAGCTGGGCCCTAGAGTAAGCATTCATCAGGACTGGACCACTTAAAATGCCTCTCGAATCATACTCGCCTCATGATTTCCTATATTCCAGACTTCAACGTCGACATTCCCATCAGAATCCTGTCGTTCTGAAGCAGCATAAATAACATTCTCGTCCAGGTCAATCGCAATCGCCGTCACATTGGCATTTTTCAGATCAGTTGCGCTCGTAGCATAAAGTGTTAAATTTCGCATCTTCAGAAATCGTCAAACAGCGCGATGAGATCCTGTAGCATGCGTAGCAAGGCAGATCTCGTCGAAACTTTTTGATGATTGTTTGGGATGAGGGGCGAAACCAAACTTGCCATTTGAGTTGCCGAACGGCAATCATCTTTTTGAAATATTATACCACACCTGCATGGGTCCAACAAGGACAGCTACTAAAGCGTCGCGTCAAGGCGAACCTTCAACGTCCAAGTCTGAAGGAGAAGCCCAGCGGAATCCACGACGGCATCGCCATCGTGTACACAAGGAACCTGCTGGTCTACCAGGTGTCCAGAAAATCAAATCTGCATTGAGGCAGGCAAGGCGGTTATTAGCCAAGGTATGCGTTTAATTTCCCTTTTGCACAGAGGAGGAGGAATGGAGATGTATTATCAGGAAAAACTTGCGGCAAATGTCAAGGTGGAAACTGAGCGAAGAATCAAGGCCCTTGAGGCGGATTTAGAGCAGGCGCAGATTTCGAAAAAGGAACAGACTAATGCGGTGCGGTATCATAAAGTGAAATTCTTCGGTGCGTTTTTCTTGTTTCTTGCTTGATGGTGATATACTTATCCTGTATTCTAGAACGCCAAAAGGTCGTACGAAAGTTAAACCAAACGAAGAAAAGTCTCGAATCTGCAAATGCTTCATTGAGACCACAGCTAGAAGAAGCTTTGACGGAGCTCCGTGTCGACCTCAACTATATACTCGTGAGCTCATTCGTTTTATCATTTTCAGTTCCTATCTGAAAACTGTCGTAGCACTATCCCAAAACGAAGAAATACATCTCTCTCTTCCCACCTGACATCCGAGAAGACCCCGATTCATCAGAGACACCAATATCGAAAATCAATCCGGACTCGGAAGAGGTGCGAAGTTGGATAAGAGGGCGTATGGAGGCTGGTGAGATACCACCAGACCCAGAAATGCATTTGGATTCGAGAGTGCAGGAACCCAAGTCGGCGCGACGGTCAACATCAGAGTGGGGCGGTGGGTCAAAGAAGAAGGATGAAGAAGCTCCAGCGGCGGTACACGAACAGGAGGAACCAGAAGATGCATTTTTCGGAGACGATACAGACGACGAGTGAACATTTTGTGGGTTAGGCCATCCAGATGAGACTGTCGAGAACTCTGTTATCATTGCAGTCCATTGTTTTCAACCAAGGGAAATTCTTAAACACTCGTTTCTCGTCTTTTGTACTTCTGTGGAACTGATTTTTTTTTGGTATTAACAACCCCGAGACGACATGATATCTATCAGTCCCCTCGAATCTCGATACTGAAGGCTCATTTGCTGGGATCGGGTGTCCGCAGAGGCAGAAGTGGCATATATTAGAGAAAAAATCAAGGACTGCGAAAGAATTGTGTGACTCCGAAAGACGCCTCAATGCACTGGCTTTCATCTGCAGATAGAATGAAGTCACCAGCGTGAGGTGTCGCTGAACACTCCGATCTGTAGTCAGGAACAACTCACGATGAGCAATGAGAATAATTCAGCGTTTACATAAATAAGATCAATTATTAAGAATCAAGAATAATCATTGTTTCGACTCAGGACGATGGGATCGTACGCGTTTTTTAGGGAAACTACAGACTCATCCATCGTGTATCAAGAACCACTTCCAGCTATCTACTCGTTTTTGACCTCTCAATGATGGTGCACATGAGCAGAGAACAACACTCCGATGGACTTCTCACATTATTGAATCGACCAATCCCAAGGGGCCATCATACACGGATGAGGACTATTGAAGATGGACTCCGCTCATGATCCCACACCATCAAGTGGAGAAATGTTCAGAGATGAGAGTGGGAAGTGTTGGCACGATTGCCCTCAAGATGTGAAATCAGTCTCCAAGTAATAATGGGCGGACAAGCGTTTGCTAGCAGTAAGCTATCTGTATTTCGGTCAGCGAAATATCCTCATACTTATGCCGTAACTCGTAATCATAGAGGTTTGTCTGACAAGGTTAAGGATGGGATAAGTGCTGATACTACTACATCGACGAAGGGAAGGACTTGCATAATGGAACGTTAGTACAAAAAAGATAGCCGACCTACTGACGACTAATGACGACCACATACATGAGTTAGACACTTTAAAGGACCCACGGAGGGAAAGGAATATGGTCAGCTCAGAATTTGATTCACCAAGATCAAGGCGTGGGCGGCTCATGAGTGTACGCTTCTACAGTCTCCCCCTCGGCATTCAAAGGCCAGAAGGAATTCTTGAAGATATTGTTGGGGTCGTACAACTCCTTGATCTCACACAACCTTTCCCAATGAGAACCGAAGCATGCCTTGACACGCTCAGGAGGCTCGTGGCGTCCGAGGAACTGTAAGTCGGTCAACAGAATATCATATGTACGAAAAAGAAGCGCTCACGCTGGGGAAAGGCCCGCCTTGGTGAACGGGCTTGAGGGTATCTGCAATCCACTGAATCATCGTGTCAAAGAAAGCGCCCACGTATAATGCCAAAATAACCTACTTCCTCCGCGGATTCAACGCACCTGTCATCGTCGACGTCCATCTCCCATTGATGTAAAGCAGCAATCGTGAAAGACGCTTCTCGTTGGGACTTGGGTACGCAGGTGTCCTCGAAATCGACGATGGCACCTCCGGCGAGCTCAAAAAGCCATGCTATTGAACAAAACGTCAATGATCGAGCTCCAACAGACTTCATTGACAGTTCTTACTGCATCCAAGGGGGGTATCAGCAAACTTCATCACAGTCTCGTTGATAATGTCGTCAGGGAGGGAAGTGATCAATGCGGAACGGATGAACCACTGTCTGCCAGCTATTTGTACCGCGAAAATATCAGCAAAATATATTTTTCTTCGGATGGTAAGAAGCCTGCCTTTCCCTCGCAGAACCTGAGCGACGCTGTCCTGTTGGTGAAGGAAACTCTTCTCATCAACTTCGTTCAGGAGACATTGTTCACCGTCCCAAGAAGATATGGCAGCAAGGTATTCCTGGCCTTGTTCTCGTGTGCCAACATAACACATCTGCACGACGACGAGAGAATCTTTGCCTACTGGACCCGCGGTCAGAAGGACGTTGACATACAACTCGCGAGGAGCCCCCTTGACACAATCACGGAAATGCTTAATTAGGGAAGGAGCTGTGGCTTTATGGAAACGACTCAAGCAATTGATTAGAATCATCTTCAACAAGTACTTAGCATGAGAGCTCACTAGATGAGATTTCCCGCGAAAACGACAGGAATAGGGTATGCCTTTGTTTTGTAGCGCGTAGCGATGCCGAAGGCAGGTCCGGCTCCTCGTATGGCCCACCAAAGGTCTGCAAAAAGGTCACTACTCAATTAGTCGGAACGAGGGATCACTCTGCCTGGATACGCTTCTTCATTTACGATGACGATTCGTCCGTCAGCAAGAACCATTTCCACCTCGACGAGATTGTCGATACTCAATCCATGCAGGCGACTCAAGAAGCCGAAGCCACCAAGAATCATATTAGACGAGCCGACTGGGTGCGCAGCACTATTCCAATTACTACCCAGTCACAACTGAGCAGTTAGCAGACTTACAATGGCACATGATAGGGAATGCCTTCCCCGATACCGTTAGAGTACAGAGCTTCAAGCTTATGTTGTGCTGTATACGTGTCAATCTCCTTCTGTCTCATACCAGCGCCAAACGTTACATAGGCGTGAGGGTGGACAGGTTCAGCAAGTGCTAGCTGACCGGGAGGGAGAGGATGATTGCCAAACACAGTGGGACTGGGAATCCAACTCCTTTGCATTGACAACGAAGGGTACAAAGTCTGTGTGACAGAAGGGGGTGCACAAGTCGGAGTATCTTTCTTCAGGTAGCCAAATGGGTCTGGCGCACGAAGGACAGGGACAGAGGGGCGTGGCGATTCCGTACCACTCCCAGGAGGTGAAGTTGCGGCTGTTGACAAAGGGCTTGACCCACCAGAATTACTGGTGCCATCAAAGCTAGAATTGGGTGAAGACGTGGTACTGTTGCCAGACCCGCTTGATATCTGTCTCCAGCCAACGACAGATGGCGCCTGTGTCACTTCGACACGGCGACGCGTATTTGGGGGTGTCCCGCCTTGCAACTCTACGGGCATGGGACCAGGTCCACGTAGGAAGGTAGCTACGGCCTGTGACGCTCGGTCGTACCTCCGAAGGTCAATATCTTCCTGCCTGCGCCGTTTGCCGCCTGGCGCTGTGAATCCTGCTTCCTTACCTTTGCCGTTGGAGAGTACCGAGTCCTTGAGGCTAGTATATGACCCATCCGCATTTGGAGGTTCGATATCAACCCCAACAATCTTGCTCAAGTCGACGATGATATCGCCGCCAATAGCCCATCCAGCAGTGCCATAGCCTCCGGCTTTGATAGAGGGCGATAGTCCATGCTTGTTGCAAAATAAGACGATTCTAGAGTTCTGATATGGGTGTGCTCGTCTGATCGATGAAACGACCAACTCACTTGCTGATGTCTGAAGCATCAAGAGGTACAGCGACTGCTTTTGAAGTGGATTTGACGTTCCCATTGAATATAGTGGAATAATCTTCAAATCTAAGCAGGAAATGAGGAAAACGACACGTAAATGACTGATGAAGACGCGTCGCACCCTGGCTCGTCGCGAGCATAGATGTCACCACGAATAGAGGAACCAAGTTCGTTGTAGAGCTCCTTGGATAGTGCAGTAGACATGGCTCGAGTGAATCAAAATACAGGGGGCAGAAAATACCATGAACGTATTCGAAGGAGAGGTTTTATAGGCTTGCGCTACAAACGGGTCACAGGTAATTGGATGTAAGATAAGCTTTAATTTGAACTCCGCGCATTATTGTGGCGTTTCATCCCTCACGCTCGCTCTTTCCTATTGGCTGCATATGAGAAGTTACATTGTCATCTCCGCTAGAGTAAATGACTTTCACTGTCTGATTGTTCTGTTTGCAGCGTAGATTTCGTCAAATAATTGCTGCACAGAACTTGGAAGTGGATATTTGCACCATTTCAGACTTACCTGACTCGTTAGATTGAATTAGGGCTAGCATTGTTTTGCTATGAACTCAAATCTTACGATATGAAGTATCCTCCTCTCTCAATAGATACATCAGATCCATTGAAGAATCCAACATCACATTCCTCCTGTACCCGCCGACGGCATGGACTCAACCGGGATGGGAATTGATTTCTGGAACGCCACAACGCAACTTCGTAGGACGTAATTGTCCTGCGGTAAAATGTATACCCCGCCAGTGCCGCTCTTCTTCTGAGACCATGTGATCGGCAACGTGGATCCAAGAATCCTACTCTTGAGTGAATGCTTACTCGTTCCGGCTCTCAAACCATTGTATATCCCCACGCAGAAATTGAAAAAAAACGCGTGATAGCATTGAAATTACTCAGTAAAACAAGATTAGTCTGCGGTCTTCTGAGAAGTCGGAGCATTGCGAGCCCAGATGCGTCGATAAGTACTACATGAACTGGCGAGATCACGAACAGTTGAGCAGCTCATTTGAAATCCGAATTTTTGCTTATGATACTTAGGCAGAAATCATTAACTGTGTTCGAGGATGCGGCTTGTCATGAGATGTAATTAACGGACAACTGATTCGAACTGTCATCCTGGAGTGACAAACCGCCGGTAATTTGACCCACTACAAGTTAGTCCCAGGAAAATGCCCGAGGTTCGGAAGAAAGCCCCAAGCCTCTCTCTAAGTTCGACCCACCTCGTATAAGCTCGCTTCACTTTAGAAAGTAAACGACATCAGCCTTTCGTGGGAGATTCGTTGGGAGAGACCCGGCGACTTCCAGTGAGAAAATTAGAATCCAAGAACCTGCGTCCCAATAAAAGTAAAAAGGTTGAATCAGTAGACGTAAATCCGTTTCGGAAGCAGCAGGTACAGTGGCTAACCACGCTAGGCAATACCACGTACTTTGCGTGTGACGTGTCAGCCCTCTACGGGTCTTCGTCATTCCATAGGGGTGAGAGAGGACATGCCGTATAGCGGTTTTATCTGTCGACGAAGAATAACGTGACCATGTTACATGGACAGGAGAAACGCGGCGCCCTTGTAAATTTTCGGCAGCGACGAAGTCGGGTGTGGGGTCGGTTCAATGTGATCCCAGAGATTGCTAGTGAAGATATGCGGATGATCATCAACAGCGAGTCTCGAGCAAGGAGAGAAAATGATCACCGTCCTTAAGCGAGACTTACACGTACAAATCCAACCTCATATATTTTCTCCCGTCGATAAGGGGAATCGGCTGGTTGAACTGTTCACACGCTGCCAACTGGCTGGCAATTTTGACGAGATGATATGACATGAGCACGAGGTCGAGGGACATCTTCAGAAAGTTAACCTCGTATCGAGTCGCGGGATGTCAAACAGAATATGGTCAGTATTGGCATAAGGTTTACTTTTCATTAATTGCCCAGCATCTTCGATAGTTGTGGCAGGCATATTGTATGACCTCTCCTCGGCTAATCAGGAGTGCTGCAAGCCTTTTTAAGAAGGATTGAGCATCCAGAAGGTATTAAATGAATTGAGTCATATGGACATGGCTACGAAAAACGTCGGCGTGAAGGGACTCTCGACAGCAGTTTTTCTTTGTGACATCGAGCATAGAAGCTTCGTAAACAAGCAAGTACAAGCAACAATTTGGTTGATTCTCATCATCAGAACCGAACCGCAGAAAATGAAGACTGGGAATAGAAAGAGCCTTCGTCTCCTCGGCGAGTCTGATTATCCTGTTCCTGGGCCGACGAATCGGTGAGCTCGAAGCAAGTGCAGGAGATCCTTGGTCAATGAAGTTTATTTAATCGAGGGGAGTGCCTGTAGAACCCTAGCTTTCTCGTATTGAGCCTTCAAGTTTACCTCTGGTAAATAAACTATCTACAAAAGACAAGCATAACACGTAGGCTGTCCAATGAAAGGCTATACTGTATACCGTCCTTCCAGAGAAGAGAAGCAAGGTCGCAGCTAGTACACCCACCGAGGGTAGATTGGCATGGAGCAGCAAACGACAGAGGAGCAGCAAACGACAGAGGAGCAGCAAACGACAGAGGAGCAGCAAACGACAGAGGAGCAGCAAACGACAGAGGAGCAGCAAACGACAGAGGAGCAGCAAACGACAGAGGAGCAGCAAACGACAGAGGAGCAGCAAACGACAGAGGAGCAGCAAACGACAGAGGAGCAGCAAACGACAGAGGAGCAGCAAACGACAGAAGGATCCACGCAAATGATCTTTCATCCCACCTTCAGGAGTAACAATGATTATACGGCGCAGTATCATCGCGAGGTATTCATGCGGAGAGCAAACTCCAGTTGGTTAAAGCTCTGAACCCTTTCGACGGTATTAGAGAGTCGTATATGATGCTACGGACAAGAGCAGAATGATCAAGGTGCGATACAGGATTACAGAGCGATATTATTAAATGTGACCAGATCGTGCAGGTTTCAATGTTCCGCGTAATGGAACAATACTATCACCAAAGGTCAGCGACCATATGTCATTGGTAAACAGAAAAAGGCTAGCATGACTCTTTCGTTTATCAAAATTCTTTTCACAGATTCGTGTCTAGGCTGAGTTTTCATGAAGATTGTAAAGTGATGTATCGTGTGGAGACAGGGCTTACATGGATTCTTTGATGTTACTTTTCTCCTCATAAACCAACTTACCTCAAAGAGCTCGTCATAGGCTTTCTCCCACATACAACTTGTCAGGCGTCGAGCAGAAAAGTGTCCTTCACCTTGACAGTTTCCACGGGTTGGTTACGCTGTTATGGCCGATATCCAGGTTACTCAGACTGTCAAGCCACGAGTCTCAAGTAGGAGAAGCGTCTATAGGTCAGGAAGAGAGTTCTGGAGCTCACTGGACCCAAGATGGCTAGAATTTGTGTAGGGTTCGATATAGATGGTGAATTTTATCTTCTCAAACTCGAACGCATCGAATCAGACGTCGCGTGGACATACCAATTGAGGAATATATGAGGTAATGGTGAGTCACCAAGAGCTCCATCAAGAGGTTCGAGGAGAAGAACGCAGATAGTAACGCGGGTAAGTCAAGGCTTGGTAAAGGTATCGTCCTCGGCTTGACTCAGCAAGAATTTGATATGGCCCAGTGGCTGTGCAGGCTCTGGTCATGTCTTTTTAAAACATTTTCACTCACAGCTTGAGCCTTGTAACCTCATTGCGTATTCTGGAAAGGCGAAAGATGGGGTCCAATGAGAGTAAGCGTCCATTTATACACTCACTCACAACAACAAGGACGTCGACATGACACCTTGGAAGCGGACTTCTTTTTTAATATCGATGCTGAGGGTTTGCGACCACTGTGGCTAGGGACGCGGCCGATAGCTATATCAGGGAAAAGATCAAGGACAGCGAGAGGATCTTGCGTTACTACAAAGACACCTCTATGCACTCACTTTCACCTGCCGATTTCATCCTGGTATATTGGGCAAGGTGTTCAGTGAAGTACAATACAGTACTTCTATTGATGAGTATAGAGGACGCTTCGACTGGGTTAGAACTGTGTCCCACGTGTACTCCTAGTGACGTGGGGTGGCGCTGAGAACTCCTGATTTGTGGTCAAACATACCGATGAGTCCTCCACTGGCATTAGAAATGATCCGGCGTTCAAGGGCGGCGCCTTTGAACAATATCTACTTTTTTCCGTACGGAGAACAATATCGGCGTATGTATGAGGTTTTGAAGGACATGCTCCATTCAAGGATCAAAAATCTTACTTTGAGATTGGATTCTATTCGTGATACGAGCGGAGGACATGACTTAGGTGGATTTCTTGCGTTATTGGATCAGCCCCTGCCTACTCTAGAGCAACTCAGTGGAATTCGCGCCGCCCGTTCGAGAAGAACATCTACCGAAAAGATTTCTTTCAATGTCATCACGACTGCAGCATCTCAAATCGGAAGGGTGTGCCATGATAGGGAATCACTACTTCGTGGGTATAAGGAACCTTCGCTCTCGCATTTTCCGGACTAAAAGAAGCGAGTCCAACTGTGGTTCAACTGTTGGCTGTTCTTTCGCAAACAACTTTTCTCGAGAATCTCCATACAGAGATTAAGCACTCGCCTGGTTTTGGTGACACGGCCTTGGTGCAGGATAAGGCTCCACTCAACCTGCAACACCTAGAACGTATAACGGTCGCAAGTGATCTCTCTACCTGTGCTTTTCTTATGAAACACATCGTTTTTTCGCTAAGAAGAGTTCTCAGCTTTGTTCTTACAATCTCTAGCTCAGAGGATTGACCATGGCGTCGCGGGATCAATTTGGATACTTGAATCAAACTTCTCCCATATCTTGTGCTGGATGTCGGCTGACACAAACATCACACCCTCTGCAAAGAATTCATGTTATCAATTTTACTAATAGAAATACAGAACCATTCTTCCGGTCGCTTCGCTTGGAGCAGCTTCGATGACTAGAAGTTGATGTCCTTTTGAATGTGGATTGCGTGGTCGCTTTTTGGCAATTTTCCGCACCTTACCAATCTTTAAGTGCATTCAAATGAGCTTTCCTTGCTCTCCGTCCTTTCGCGTGGATCAGTGGATGTGCCAGACCCTGACGCTTCACCTCTTAGACCGTCTTTTGTAGCTCTTCGAAAGCTCGCAATTGTTGGTTGGTATTTGAACATGATCGGCAAACAAGGCAAACATCTCTATCATTAGATGATTAAAACGGTGCTCAAAGTGTCGCAAGGATTCCGGACGACGTCTTCATCTTCTTCGATGGAGCGTTGTGAAGGAGTTAGTAGGAGTGATCTCACTCGTTCACGAAAATTCATCGAGAAAGATGATTGGGATCGGGCTGACTACGGAGACTACGCCACACCAGAGGCGGGTATGACCATTCCTAATCTCATCATGGCCCCAGAGTATTCAGAGAAACGAGCGTCAGATCCTAGTCTGCTATATATGAAAAAAGGAAGAGAATTGCTGTGGCAGCAAGCTAGACAGAGCCGAAGCATGCACTTTACTTGGGGGCTTGAGGTGTCTGAGAGACTGTGAGTAGGTGTCTTGATCTAGTGAGTACGTATGTACGGAGCAGAGCTTTAGGGGTGTTATCGCCTAGAATATCTTTGAATGGCACCTTACTCAAGCAATCTTGACTGCCAATGTGGCTCAATGGTTAGAGCATCGCTTTCCTATTATTATATGGCATGAGGCGAAGGTTGTGGGTTCGAGTCCCATCATTGGTTTGGTAGCCTCATTCAGGGGCTTAAGTTTTCCTCCTAAGAGACCAGAGCCTGATCTTGCAATATAAATTCCAGATTTGTCCTTGATCATGGTAGTTACCTCTCCAACTCTGTCTGTTGTCAAGCTCGTGCGAGTTGTACTAAAACTTTCGTTGTGCATTCAGTACATCGTTCTGGCAAATTCAGATGATTGCAGCCATCGTTGCCTCCTGCTGATGGAAAAGAACTGCTCCCTCCCTCTTCACGTGGACAACACTTAGGCGACTCCTCGGTGAAGCCTCGACTATACTGCTTTCCCCAACCACGTCCCTCGTCTCATTCATCAACAAGTTAAGCTCCATTGCTTCCACGACCTCTAGCCTCCTACGGCTTCCTCCGTCTCTTATGACGCTCTAAATCCAACCTGCGATCAGCTCATGTGCAAGAATCTCGGTAGGTGATGGGACGGGCCGTCCTCGACCGTCGCACACAACATCGAGCCGCCTCCGTGGATGACCGACGGTCACCTGCCCTCTCCCTGGCCCTTTTTTTGTTGCGCCAACACGCTGTGGCATCGCGAGGTCCAGCTCAGGATTCTATTCTTGACCCCATTTAGCATGGATCGTGAATCGAAACCCGTTTTAGTTCATGTAGTGTGTGAGTCGCCTGAGGTCTACGTATAAAGGGTGCCGATATTGATGGCAATAATTGTCTTTCCTGCCTGTACTCATGGCGGTACAGAGAAAGTTTGTAGTGTTTTGGGTGCTCGTCGCTACTTCCTTCCTCTCCGCGGCCGCTGAAGTGAATACTTTTGGCGTCCGCGATGACTTGCACTTCGGCCTCGAAGCTCGTGAAAAGAACAAGGATGGCTCTGTTCCCATCTACAAAGACCCCAGCGCTTCGATAGAAGATCGTGTCAATGACTTGATACCTCGCATGACGCTGGAAGAAAAGGTATCCCAGTTGTACGTGCTTTGCCCGCTTATCTCAGACGCGTCATTCACCATGCCATCCTAGAATTCAAGGCGATATAAACGGATGGATGAACCTCACCGACCCTCTCGACAATACTCTCGTCTTTAACCAAACTGGTCTCGTACGTCCCGATTTCCAACATTTTCTGTAATCGAAGCGCTGACCTTTCAAACAGGAAGAAATGATGCGACTCAAGGGTGGAAGCATTTGGGCTGGATATCTTACTCCTTACGAGAAGCTCGTGTATGCAATCAACGTCGGCCAACACTACCTGATGGAAAATACAACGCTCGGCATCCCTGCACTTTTCCAATCCGAAGGTATGTCTTCCCCTCGTAATTTCGACCCGGTGCATCTCACGCTCCCTTTCAATATAGGACTTCATGGATTCACCGACAATGGGACAATATTCCCCTCACCGATTGGCCTAGCCGCGTCCTTTGACACCGACCTCGTATCCAAAGTCGCCAGTGTAGCCTCAGACGAAGCCGAAGGGCTTGGAATCACCCATATGTTTGCTCCCGTCCTCGATCTTTCTCGGGAACTCCGCTGGGGCCGCGTCGAGGAGAATTTTGGAGAGGATCCATTCCTCACTGGCGAGATGGGTCATGCATTTGTTACGGGTATGCAGTCTGGCAAGCGGAGAAATACTAGTGATACGGCGATTGCTCGCGTTGCGGCTACCTGCAAGCATTTTGCTGCGTTTGGAAGCCCACAAGGTGGCCTGTGAGTTGTCTTCCTCTCTCGAAATGATGAAATATACAGGGTGCTCATGTCTACTTCGACAGCAACTTGGCACAGGTGTCTGGCGGCGAGCGAGAACTGCGTACTATGTACCTGAGGCCGTTCAACCGAGCGTGTATCGACAGCCTGTCAATCATGACGGCTTACTCCAGCTATGACGGTATCCCTGCTATCGCCAATACTCGTAAGTGCTCGACATCCTCTCACTCCATCAAAATGTCACAGCTACAATCCGTCTACAGATCTATTGACCGATATCGTGAGCCATTTTTACGATACCTCCAGTTAGTTCTTGCTATAGATGACTACCTATTAGTTGAGAACGGAGTGGGGATATAAGTACTGGGTCGTTACAGACGCGGGTTCCGTAGATCTTCTGATCACCCTTCACGGCACATGCGAAACGAGGGAATGCGCTGCCAAGGCCACTGTGGATAACTTTAGTGGAGAGATGGGTGGAGGTAGGGTTCTGTGCTACCTCTTCCTTGTTTGTGTTTCTCACTCGAAGCCATACTTAGGAACATATACTTTCCTCACTCTCCCGGGTAAAGGAAATTGCCCGTTTTGACGGAATTTGTACTCACCAAACCCCCACAGACCAAGTCGCAGCGGGAGCAGTTAGCATGGACACAATCGACGAGACCGTCAAAACACTCCTCCGAGCGAAATTCTCTCTTGGCCTCTTTGAGAGTACCTGTCTTTCCCAAGTCGACTCGCGATTCTGACTTATTGTTTGGCATAGATCCATACCCCTACGAAGACTATCTCTCTTCCATCCGCACGCCTGAATCCAAGGAAATCCTTCACGCTGCCGACACAGAAAGCATCGTTCTTCTCGAGAACCGACAAAATCTCCTCCCACTCAGCACCAACATCGGTTCCGTTGCTCTCATCGGGCCTCAAGTTGATCGTGTCACCGTACGCCTTCATTCCTCTGTACCCTCCTACTTACCGTTTGACTAATTCTCGACTGAAATCCCAGTTCGGTGACTACGTCTTCCTTAACGCATCCAACAATGGCATCACCCCTCTTGCCGGGTTCAAACAATACCTCGCGAACGTATCCAGTTCGACAAAGATTAACTTCGTAGAAGGCTGCAAGCTCTGGTCGAACGATGAGTCCGACATACCCGCTGCAGTCGACGCAGCCAAGAACTCTGACGTCGCGATCGTCATGGTGCGTCGTCATTCTCGTGCTAGACATTTCAGTTTTTCATGCTCAATGGACGCAGGTGGGAACGTGGTCCCTCGACCAGACGAATCTTTGGACGCCCGGCACGAACGCAACGACAGGAGAGCACGTCGATCTCTCGGATCTTAGGTTGGTGGGTGCCCAGCTGGCACTTGTGCAAGCTGTGAAGGAGGCTGGGAAGCCGACGGTTGTTGTGTTTGTCAGTGGGAAGCCGGTTGCGGAGCCGTGGATTCAAGCGCGTAAGTATCATTTTCTTGTGTGAACGTGTTGTGGAGAATGATGTGTGATTTGGGTGTAGACGCCGATGCTGTGATCCAGCAATTTTATCCTGGCGAGATGGGAGGTATATATAGGTGTTGTACTTGCGCGGAGGTGTATTACTGAAAGCTCGTCTTTCTTTTAGGACTCGCAATCGCAGAAGTTGTCTTTGGTGCTGTGAATCCTTCTGGTGAGTTTGTTGCTATCCCATGAGTTTTGGTATTGACTGTGTCTTGCAAAATAGGAAAGCTTCCCGTTTCCTTCCCTCGAAGTGTCGGAACCACGCCCGCCTTCTACAACTACCTCAAGGGTAGCAGGCCTCTCGACCCTGGATCTGTATTCGACAATGGTACTTTGAAGTTCGGACACCAAGTGCGTGTGCCTTGTTGATTTGATTACACGGAGTATGCGTGAGACGAGTCATTGGATAGTACGTGCTTGACAGCCCAATTCCCCTGTGGAGTTTCGGCCATGGATTGAGCTACACCACCTTCAATTAGTGAGTAGATGCTTCAAATGTTTCGTTTTGGTGCTGATCTGGACAATGCAGTACTGACCTTACCCTCTCCTCGTCGACAATTAAGCGCTCGCAGGATTTCAACGTCAGTGTTACCGTCCACAACACTGGATCCGTCACAGGGAAGGAAGTTGTCCAGGTTCGTCAAAATCTTCCATGAGATCATTGTTTTTGTCTAAAGTCGGGTTCATAGGTATACATAACTGACGTCGTCGCTTCCGTCGTCACCCCGAATCAAGAACTCGTAGGGTTCAAGAAAGTCGAGATCCCGTGCGTGCTCTGATTGTCTAACTAGAATTAGCCACTGACATATGAAAGCAGGGCTGGAGGATCGACAGTTGTCACCATACCTGTTCTGTCTTCACAGCTTGCAGTGTGGAATGTACAGAACAAGTGGGTTGTTGAGCCGGGAGTGTTTGCTGTCAAAATTGGCATCAGTGATACGGTATATGCACAGACAAATTTGACGGTTACTTAGAGGGAAGCTAGTGCAGTTCGCAGTTCCTAAAAATAATGTACGTATCTGCACGTGTACAATTTCGAGGGAAGAAAAGTGAATGTTGGATTTGTGATGCGTCAAGATGCATTATCATATAAAGGCGTCATCATATAGTTGATTGGCCCTGGTTTGGTTGTCTTGATATCTCTTTGATTTTTCAAATGTTCACTCATTTGAGGAATGTCGCTTATGGTAAGACGATATAGTACCTCTTTGGAAATTGAACGAGCATTGCTGATTAATCCTTATAACTTGGATGACAATGCGCGAGGAAGTCCTCACCCACGCTTCAGCACCTACTAGAAGAAGAGCCGCGTGTGGGTCCATCATCAGCTCTAAACTGCCTCGATATTTTTCCTCCTTACCAGATAGTTAGATATCTTCCGAGTTGTTACAAGGGCACTCGACATTGCAATACAAATTTTTGACTTGCGTTCTAGATAGACTCGTTCCCGTCGTTATGATGATGTTAGCACGAGTAAACAAGTGATCGCGCATCACGGCTGTGTCAGTGTTTTCTCCAGCCTCCATGGCCCAACCACCTCTTTCGGTTGAAGCGCGTCGCGTACGCACACTCTTAATCTCACTTCCGATTATGGTCGCCACAGGATGTACGTCTAGGTTCTAAATCTCCTGCCCTTTTCGTGATGGACGCATATACTCACCCGTAGGTTAGATGTGGTGTACAAGCGTCTTGTGCTGGACGAACCACAGCGCGTGTTGCCGCCACGGCCGAGTGAGGATCCCACTGTAAGAGGCAGCGGTTCGACCACATGGACGGGTGCGAACTAGGCATTGGGTAGGTAGTTGTATAGCAAGGAAGTCAATCCATGACAGGTATGTCATAAATCTGTTCCTACACCTATACACCCTTCGTCCCTCATCCTGTCCTTCTCAAAACAATGCAGGCTAGTTGAAGCAAACTCAGAGGAGGGGACGATACGCTTGTCGGGTTCCCGAGTGGGGTTGAAAGACAATGTTAATGGTCTATCGTGGACCATATCGAAAGTGTACGAGATGCTTATTTTCTGGAGGCTCCTTCACACACTCCCAGTCCCTGCAAATGTAAAACTCGGAACTTCTGCTAGTATAACGTCATTGGTGGTATTACTGCTGTGAAGCTTAGGTTCATTCCGTTCAAATGGGTTCCTACATCCATCCTCGCTCTTCCCATCCTTTCCTTTCCCACCATAAGAATCAAGGTGCCAGACTTCCTGCATACATCGGTTCCTACACCTTTCACCGCTGCTAACTTTGGTGCTGCTGCAAACCTTCTCGTGTTTGCGGAAGCAAAAGGGAACACCCGCACCTAGAGAATGTCTATCTCGATGAAGCGGAAACCTATGACGCGAACGTGATATAAGGCTTTCGCAACATCATTGACGGTCTCCTGGTCCTTGTAAGTTTTCGCAGGACACGCACAACCTCTTCCGTCCGAATTTTAATCCTGACAGACCTCTCTTTTTTCGATGGTGGTCACTACTTTTGTTTTTTTGTCCGAATTCCAATCCTAACAGGCCTCTCTTTTCTCGATAGTGGTCACTACTTTTGTTACTCAAATATCCCAAGGACTTCAGCCAGATAACACACAGATTGTGGTCTCCCTCCTTGTTGAGACCAATGGGTTCGAGAGCGACTGAATTGACATTCTTTGAAAAATCAATATGGTCCAAAATAACGCAGTCGGACGAGTCACCTCTGATGCTGATTGTTTCAAGATGTTTTTCAGGTTATCGGCTCCATATAATGTAGCCATAGATGGACTATTGAGGCCGGAAGATTGTTTTCTTTTCATATAGTCGAGATAGAGGGTTTCCAAATGGGACGTTTGTCGAAGTATAGCCAGAAGCTGGGGCATTGATGGGCTCGCTTGTTCGGGGAGATTTGGACAACTCAAGTGACCGAAGATTCCCAAGGTCAACAAGTTTGGAATCCCATGTCATACCACACCGTTCTCATACGAGATGCTGCACTCGTGATGGCATGGTGACAAATTCATTCGGAAGCATGTTTTTTTCGGAGTCCCGTTGAAACCTGATCTCAAGTCGTTCCATCATAGGTGCAGGCTGGCCCAGTAATATGAGAATATCAAATTCTTGAACAAAAGCCGTACCAGTCTCAGAGGTAAGACGACGAGAATTCGGCCATGAGTCAAGAATGAGGCTCCGGAGGCGAGAGAAATGGAAACGAATAATTTCTGTTAAAATCGTGTATGATGAAGAGGTTTCTGTGCTCGTGTGGTTCAAGAACCTTCATATGTCACCGATAAAGGTGCTGCCTTGGAGCGTCGAACCATTTCCTGGACCCATAGCAGATTGTGAAGCGGTATGTTCGACCACAGACTGGGAGCGGCCAGCGCCACTTCGCGCCAATGGGTGCACACATGCGATACAGTCTGGATCCAGCTTATGCGCCCACTATGATGAAATTCAAGATCTGTATAGTGTGTGGCCGGGCTGTGAGCACGTCGGACCACTTCGCTGAAAACGGAGGTAAGGATTTCAGGAGGGATTCGACATGTGAAAGTGAGCGCATTGCGGCGTCGATTATATTAGCAGATGATTCTCTTGTAACCATTAATTTGCCCTTGAATATACCCATCAACTATGTCTACGGTTGCAGTTGAAAACGGACCCTCAGCCTTGGGATCCGAAAAAATGAGAAAATCCGCATCTGTTGCAATACATGCCAGCGTCTTAGCATTATCTGTGAAAATGCTGTTTGGAACCAACCTTGCATGGCATTTATCCCAGAAGAAAGGAAGACCCTAGCAAGCAGTCGTTGCCATTGCTGATTGTCAGTGTTGTGGTCGAGATTCAAGACCCGCCAAACGCCTCGGGATCAAAATATGGCTGTCTTCATTGTCCTCTTCACTAAGGTTGAAACAAACTTGACAGTGAATTTTGCTATTCTTGTCATTTTCTGCTGCGTATACAAGTAACATAAATCTATGGTCTCTTAGTCCATCTAGTCAGATTCAGAATCTGTTCCTCCGTCCTCATCATATTTAACACCCCAATTTACATTCTCGATGACTTCTTTCAGTCGTTCAACGTCATGTCTATCGACTCCCGTACAATATAACAGTCGAAGATGATCGAAAGGCAGGTTGGATGATTTTCTGAGTTTGAAATAAGACATCAACAGTTGTATGGCAGAATCAGTCCCCAACTCGGAGTCGTCTTCAGCTTCGTCCAAAATCCATTCAGAGATGGTCAGCCTCCGCAGAGCAACAAAGGTTGGGTGAAGAGGCAGTGATTCAGATGTATCGGTCAACCCATGGCGAAGGGCTTGGAGGAAGGGGGATTCATTTGATTGGACTCGTATATCCTCAAGGTGTGGAAGATCGCCAAAATCCGACCAGATATCATGTTCAAGGGTCGTACCCGTAACCACTAATGATAACAGGTGGTGAAGGCGAAGTGTCAGGTAGAAGGAGTCCCTCGTGCCAGCCACGAAACTATCTCGGAGGGTACCTATTCGAACCGTGGATGGTGCATGGTGAGATGGTACTTGTCTTGTGTCCACTGACTTCCAGTACTGAATTTTGCTTCCAAGTCGTAGCTTCACAATTGAGCCCTCAATACCATCGTCAATCTTTGTTACCAGTGTCTGCGCAGATAGAATTGGGGAGTTTTGACGATTTAGCATGTTGAGAGAGATCGTACGGGCATTCTTTGAGAAGATGATGTGGTATAAAAGGAAAGCACATTTTGCCAGGTCATCTGACAATTCGATACGTTCAAGGTATCTCAGGTTTATTGGCTCGATAATCTGTGATAAAGATAGGCTCTCATGTCTGGTTGATAGTCTGTAATAGATGACCTTAAGATTCTCGAGACGGGACATTTGTCGAAGTATTGTCAAGAGCTGGGCCATCGATGGCCTCATCTTTTGGGTGATTTGAAATAACTCGAGAGAGCGAAGATTGCGCAAGTCTAAACGCTCAGAGCTCCACGATATTCCAATACCATCTAATTCGAGATGCTGCAGTTGTGGTGCCATTAGGATGATCTCATCTGGAGGCTCGATATCACCCAAGGGTAGCGGAAACCGTAACGTGAGGTGCTCCATCATGGGAGCAGGCTGACACAGCGATAGAAGAAGTTCCTCGAAACCGTGCTCCTCGTTTGCACTGGGTCCGAGATGGAGATGATTATGTGAGTCAATAGTGAGACTTTTGATGCGTGGCAGGTTAGAATGAAGGACTTCCATTAAAGTCCGGCAAGGATGGTCGAGGCAGCACCAGCACCGTTCATCATTGATGAACAAAGGCACTGCCTTCGAACGACGAACGATTTCCATGGTCCATTGTGGATACACACTGATCGGAATATTTGACCACAATCTGGGAGCGGCTAATGCCACTTGGCGCCAGTGAGAACATACATGGGACACAGCTTTGACATAGCTCAGCTGATATGGATATGAGCTTGCGGTGTGTCGAGCAACTTCGACAAAAATAGAGCTGAGAATTTCGGGAGGGATTCGGCAAGTGACAGTCAGTGCATTGTGGCGTTCATTGTAATAACGAATGATTCTCTCGTGGCGCTTGATTTTCTTCTGAATATAGGAATTTGCACTTTCTCTGCTGACAGTATTTAGAAATGGTGCTTCAACCTGAGGATCCGAAAACTCGAAAGAATCTAAGTCTTCTGTATTTTATGTCGGTGTCTCATGATCAGTGAGACTATTTGTCAAAGTTAACAAATAGTACCTTGCATCTCTCCAAATTAACTGAAAAGTAACAAATTATTCAAGGTGAGAGAGGCGACTTCGCTGGAGACTGGCGAGATGACGAAAAGGATTGAGGGCTGACAAATCCTGAGCGCTTGACTCTTTGAGTCACTTGTTCTCCCCGGCGGCCTGCATAGCCACTGATGATCTAATCATCAATTGGACACATGCACGTTCAGCTGCGACCAAGAGCCCAAAAGGATGTCTATGGAAAGCTTATGAAAGGGCACAATAGCCAATTTCGCAGTTGAATTATTATCTACTTGTCAACGAACGTGATTAGGATGTGCCTCGTGGGTGTACGCCGAATGTTTGAGGTTGGCTTTGCAGACCTGTCACTCTATCTGTGTATATGGACTTGTAGTTCGAAATTGTCACACTACTTGTACACGACCCGTATGGCTTGCTTTCACACTACATGATATTGAATCTGCATCCTCATCTAGCTCAACGTGAAGTTGCTCTACAAGTTTTGTTAGCTCTACCAGATTGTCCTCGAAATGTTACTTACATTCTGTGATTGAAGGATATCAAGGGGTAGGCCGGCTTTCTTTCGAAGTTTCGAAGTCCAAGACAGGTTATCATGGAATCTATAAATGACTTTGATCGAAGAGCCATTTATGGTTCCAGGATCAAACAGATCAAATTCGTTGAACGGTCGTCAGGGTGCGCAACGCCCAAAAATATGGTATTCAATAGGTGAAAGTAAACAAAACTGTTATGCAGCCCCGACGGAGGGAAGGGATCAAGGAAAATCCATCCCGAAAGAAGTCTCTGGCTTCACTCGTTGTGAAATCTCAGAAAGTAATCTTGATCGTGGGCGGTCCCCTCTATGTTGGTAATTCTGTGTCCTTTGCTTTCCGACACTAGCACATGGTGATTAGCAGTGCAAGTTTGGAGGTCGAGCTCACAGACTATCGTCATTGTTTGCCCCAGTAGCTCTATTATCACCCCAGGAGATGATAGTTTCAAGGTATCACAAGGTTACTCGATGATTCTTCTGAAAAATATGTGCATTCGAGACTTGTCCCTTCGTTCACAGTGGCAACCGAAAGAACATCAAGAATGGGAGTGCGTCGACGTATGCCCAGAATATGAGCCTTTTCTTCGAGGATGATCAATAAGATATCGGAGATTCCTGAAGCCCGCGCCGTCTAAATTTCAGGTCAAGCGACACGAATGTACAGTGAGACACCACAATCGGAACGGTCGTACTAGTATATAAGGTGTAGACAAATACATGATTTAGTCCTCAGTCTGTATTTTGTTCGACTGAATTACCTGTAGACGAATACACGATTTAGTCTACAAGTTACAATTAGTATAAGGTAAATATATGTGTAAATAATTTTAGCTCACCCTCAGTCTATATTTT
>JAGGAV010007871.1:0-38270 GCA_017657295.1 Termitomyces sp. DKA64 | reverse complement strand
TCCCATCTCTACAGTAGACCAGGCAATCTGGAACTTCTTCTACTGTGAGGGAACACTTGACACTGTGGGATACTCCTCATCATAGAACTTCCTGATGTCCACAGCTACAATGCCATCATGGTAGTGGTGGACTTCTATGGAAAACAAATACATTTCATCCCCACTCACACCACTTGCTCCAC
This sequence comes from Termitomyces sp. DKA64, assembly GCA_017657295.1. Taxonomy (NCBI): domain Eukaryota; kingdom Fungi; phylum Basidiomycota; class Agaricomycetes; order Agaricales; family Lyophyllaceae; genus Termitomyces; species Termitomyces sp. DKA64. Next base: position 38,088 of record JAGGAV010007871.1, on the reverse strand, counting down.
TATGAGCACTGCCAACCTGTACCAGAGGAACATCTGGAAGTTGCATGGCCTCTCCAATGCCTATGTATCTGACTGGGGCCCACAATTCATGGCAGACTTCACTTGGGAGCCCTACTGACTATTCAATGTGAAGCTGCACACCTCCACTGCCTACCACCACAGTCTGATGGCCAGACCAAGCACATGAACCAGGAGCCCAAACAATACCTCCACCTCTTCTGCAACAAGTGCCAGGATGACTGGGATGAGCTCCTCCCTGACACCAAGTTCCAGTACAACAACCACATTCATGCAGCCACCCAGTATTCATCCTTCTTCCTGGACACTGGGCATCACCCATACATGGGCTTTGAACCCTGGGCCCAACCTTCAGAAAATGAGGCTGTGAATGAGTTCATGGACCAGATGAAGATTGTGCAGGAGGAGGCATGGGCAGCCCTGGCAAAGGCAAAAGACAACATGGCATGATACTACAATTGCAGAAGGACCCTGGTGCCCTGGTACAAGCCCAGAGATTGAGTCTACCTGGACACCTCCAATATTATGACCACCCAGCCATCAAAGAAGCTCTTACACCAGCAATTAGGACCCTTCACAGTGGAGTGACAGGTAGGGCCCCTAGCTTACTGACTCCAGCTCCTTGCAGGAATGTGCCAGCTCCATCCAGTCTTCAATGTGATCAAACTGACTCCAGCCCCAGCAGACCCTATCCCAGGATGATACCTGACATCTCCACCTCCTCCAGTGGTGGTTGACAATAGCAAGGAGTATGAGGTGGAAGAGATCCTAGACAGCCATCTATTCTGGTGGAGACTACAGTACAAGGTGAAGTGGAAAGGCCATGGAATTGAGGACATTTCCTGGCAACCCTGGGAGAATGTGCATGTGCCTGGACTGGCCAGGGAGTTCCACTGTGACATCCAGATGTGCTGCAAGCTGTCAGAGGAATATATCCCCTCCCCCCAGCAGATCAGGCAATCTGGAACCTTTTCCATGCCACATGCTAGAAGGAGGTGATGTCAGGGGACTACCCTTTTCTGACCTCCACCCCTGCCCAACACTAACTCTCCTTGCCTGTTTCTGCTTCCCTGAGGCTCATTCAACAACTCCAGGGTATTTTACAGGTCTCTGGAGATCTCTGGAGACCCCCAGAACTTTCCATGATCCATTGTTGCACACTTTGGCTAACTCCAGTCACCTACACCATTGTTCCCACACCTCTGCCACCCCCTGATGTGCTGCAACAAGCAGAGGAGATCCTTAGACTTGTTCTCTTTGGATTCCCCTCTGCTAGGTGATTAGTCTACTATTTGTATTATCTATTACATATCTAATACACTTTGGATTCCCCTCTGCTAGCTGCATGATTTAGCCATCACTCCTGGAGGTTGCCTTTACAAAGTCTCTTTGTAGACTTCCAAGATCTTATATGGCCCCACCCACCTAGAGCAGAGCTTTCTTGCTCTCCCCTGGAGTAGATTCAAATTCTTTATAGACAGGTACACTAGTGCACCTTTTTAAAGCTCAGCACTAGTTTGTTGATGCATATTCATGATACATGTTTAAAAGATGCATGCCTCAATGATTGTATTATGCACTGCTGCCAAGTTTTGAAGAGCTTGGTGAGCAAAGTCCTTGATCCCCTTAAGAATTGCTGTGTCTGTCCTAATTTCCTCAATCATTGATGGCATGTACTCACTATTCAAATCAAGTGGGGTGCATACCTTGTGGTCCTTGGAAATACTCACATTAATAGTGAACTCAGTTGGATTGATAATAATCTATCCAATCCTTCTGATCCAAATGCACAATAGTGCACAGAATCAGACCAAGCATGACCCAAATATGAAAGTTTATCTTGTATAAATTATGAACAGAGAACCAGTATAGTCTGGAGGCTGGAAGTAAGACTAACAGATAGAGCAAGGGAAGGAGTGTAAAGGAAAACCATATGGAGGGGTACTGGAGAGGCCTCTAGGGGAGAAATGGGGTAACACCCTGGAGGTCCTCTGATAGTCTCACAATTTCCCATAAGTAGATTTATGACAGCTGTAAAGTTGTCATGGTTGTCAGGTTCTGTTGACCATGGGGGCACAGATCCACTGAGTGAGTTCTTACTAGGCAGACATGACATCTTCATAGAATCCATGCTCTGGTGGACTCCAGACAAGGGAAACTGATGATATTGGGTCTAGGAAGCAGTCCAAGTAATTTCAGGGAACTCTGGCAAGGTGTACAAGGTAGTGCAAGTAAGGAACAAGTGCTAGGAAGCAAGGTACAGAGTTTCCAGGGCAGCTATCAAGGAGACAGGGATGCCTGGGTCATGCAAGTGAATAGAGTGGGACTAGGGGTTGAAGGGAAGTCAGGTATGGAGTGATTGGACCTTGGGGGTAACTCAGAACAGGATCTGAGCAAGTATGTGGGGTTGTGGGAAAAGATACTGGAACATGGAGATAGAAACAGAGGCCAGAGATGAAAGGAATAGAGTTGGAATGAGACAGGTACACAAAACAAAAAAGGAAAGAGACAAGATGAGAACAAGACAAGATAGAAACAAGACAAGAACAAGATGAGACAACACAAGAATGAAAACAAGATAAGATTGAAAGACAGAAACACAAGAGACCAGAACAACAAAACAAGCTAGGGCACAAATGTAAATAATATCAAGACTACTGTAACTGATATTACTCTACAGCCTAAGTACTACCAGTGAACCTCTTTTGGGGCTGTGGGTCTATGGTTCAGGGTTTGTTAGGGCTATGCAGGTGTGATGGGTGTCAGTTGCAATTGTCCAGGTGCAGGACATGTTCTGAGACAGGTGGGCAGGGTGCAGTGATGCTTGGTGCATACCCATGATGCATGCCAGGGGAGCCAGGGGAAGTGTCAGAGCTGTCCAAATACTCAGGAGAGGTCTGGGAAGTAATGGAGACTACCAGGAAAAGTGCTGGAGTTTGCCAGAGAAGCATCAGGGTTTGCAGGGCAAGCACCAGGGCTGGGGAAAGGGTCATAGAGGCTTGTGGGGGGTTGGGATGTGTCCAGGGCAGTTAGTTGATTTGTAGTGCAATCCAAGGAATTGGGGTGAGGCCCAGGGGTCCAGGGACAGGTTCTGACAATAGTCATGTACACTAGAATCAGATGGACCTTGTACATCAACCACCTATATGTCTATGGCATACACTATCTGGATCACCACTGATCAGGGAATGCATTGCACATCAACCTCTTCATCTGTGTTGACAATAAACATCATCATCACCTGGCACTCTATGGAGAGCTGCCATTGCTACACAGGTATACTGGATGGTATGAACCCATTGACAATGACTGAGAGCACTTCCACATTCTCATTGAATTGCTGAAGGCTTGTGGCCTTTGCACCAATACATGCTGCTAAGTAGCTCCAATACAGAGAGTCTCCTTGGTTTCATGACCTCCTTCAATGCCCTGTGGAGATGATCTAGGCATTACTGGCCACCAAGGAGGAGCTCATTCCTGGGCCCTCTACTGTTATGTCTCACAGTGAGATTACACAATCCTACCCCTTCATTGTCAGTTCCAGGGGATCCAACCCAGCCATCCAAACTACCAGTTGTGCCCTCCCAGGCCTTGACTGTGCCAGAGCCTTCAAACATAGACTTGACTGAAGCATTGGTGCCATGCACAGATGTCATCCCAGAAGTGATTGATTCAATCACCCCCATAAAATCCCCACCCAATGCAGTAACTAACATTGCTGCTCAACCAGAGCCTAGCATTAGTGGAGGCTCAGATGGTCTGGCTAATGCTGCACCTGAGCACTAGGATGACATTGTACAAGCTGAAGAAACTTCTACCTCATGGATGGAATCAAATCTGCACAGTGAAGAAACTTCCAACTGCTCTTCAACTCTTGTATTGTTGACACTATCACTGGAGACACTGATTTAGAACTCAATCAAGAGCATCATAACAATTTTCGGTGGCCTTTGTCCACAGCTGAGCTCTGAGTGAGTTATACTACTGCAGCTAAACATATCTCACTACTGTTTTTGGTCACTGCAATTCATGATGCTACTAAAAAATAAGCTAATTTCTCCAGATACTAGATGAAAGACATATAGATACTTGCGGACAGACAGAAACCAAAAGTCATTCACTCAGCACTTACAATGCACTGCGGAAAGTGCTTGAATAGGTTAGCCAAGCCTGCTTGCATGAGTCACTTTTGTTTGTACATAGTTATATAATAACTACCAAATAGTGCTGAGTCAGGAGGTGTGGGTCCAAAGGTACATATATATGTAACTTCATCAATCCAGAGCTATTGTAGTACTAAAACCGCCAATCACGGCCAAAAACCCAACTTTCAAAAGAGTCCAAACGTCGTGCATAGATCCGGTAAGGATCCCTCTATAGAAACTCCATTGATCGGATCACCATTAACTTATGACTTGAAGGCAAGCGATATGCTCGAACTGGGTGCTCTCTACATCGCCCTATACGCCCGTGATGATCCCAGCTCTTTCCATTGGGCTTTGTATCATCACTGGTCTTCTACGAGGGGAACCAAATTTCATATCAGGAACATCGGATCCGGTTGGTTCTCAGAACACGAGCCTAACAGTGGGATCATGAAAGAGTTCCTTCTCGTTGGGCTGATGAAGATTGCTGATGTGCATCCTGGTTCTGCGGAGGCGCTGTATGCTACGATCACTGCCGTGCCACATGACTATCCTGCTGTATCATGCAGTACATGGGTCAGAGATGCACTGGAGGCGGCTATGTCGGCTGGGCTGATTCAGCGGTTCTCGATCGATGAATTGGAGATGGAAGCGTGTGCGTTTGGGTCCAGTCAGTTTGATGACACGGCGCAAAATGTGCAGCCGCGTCCGATTACGACGTTTAAGGATGCAGGTGACTTCTACAATGCTAATGGATAGAAATTCTATACTGACAAGCTCGACAGTAAGAATTCCGGAATAACTTTTGAGTGAGAAAACGCTTCGAACGTCAGTTACGTGTTCATTCTGCGTATCATAACTCTTCATATTTCCTCCAGAGTCAGCATTCATATACACGGAGTTATGTGGTGGCTATTGGATTGATGATCAGGTCCTGATAGTTTAGCGCCACACTCCAATTGTAGAGTTTCAAAGCTGTGGACTTGGGTAATCAAGATTACAATTTATAGAAAGAGGTATGAATGATCATAGCACCAAAAGCTCTGCATTGAATACAACTATGACAAGAACTGTGCAGCGTGGCGAAGTTGCCTCTGCATTGATTTGATTCTCGAGATAACTTGTACTTCATCGTCATCCGAAGCCGAGAAATCTTCATCAGAAGAGCTTTCAGATTCAAACTCCTCCGTTTTTCGTTTCTTATATTTGCCCGGCTTCGGCACAGTCTTCCTCGTACCTTTCTTAGTTCTTTTTGGAGGGGATACCCAAGCCTTCTGTTTCTCGATTAGCCCTTGCTGAAAATTCTCGTCGTAACCGATGCATTTCATTGCCCATACAGCCATGGTCTACGATGCATTGAAAATCGAGGATATTTAGGGCACAGAGAGCCCCATTGCTTTCTTACCTCTTCGCCGTTCAACAAGGCTCGCGCAATCTGTGCAGGTGTGACCTCGTTATACTTCGAATCTGATTGAAGGGCGGCAGTAAGCTCGGCTGCCGTCGGTAGTCGACCAAACCGCGCACGGAGAGCAATACGGGCTCTCGTCGGACGGCCCCACTTTCTCTCGTATATCTCCTGCGCCCACGTATTTCGAAGCTAGGGATAAACAACATTACAGTAGGCTCCAAAAACACACATGACACCTCGATACCAATACCTTAACATTCTGCGCGCCCCACTCTTCCTTGGTCAACGAATCAACGGGTATAAGCACATACTGGCCCTGATACTGCCAAATCCCCGCAACAATCCTCGACACGACCCTCTGTTCTTTCGCCCACGGGTGCGCGCGCACGACACTCCTTCCCTGTCCAACTGTATACCACAGTCCGGGTGCGCCGGGGACCTCGGGGGCGTGAGGATTGTATCGTAGGTTGACGTACATGAAATCGTCGAGGCCGGTGGCGGCGATTATATCCCGCCGGATTGTGGGGAATGTGGCGCGCAGGTTGCCGCCGTAGTGGTGGCTTAGGAAGTCGCGCTGGAATGTGGCGTCGGTGGTGGATTTGGGGAGTGCGATGGGGAAGGGGTTGAGACCTATTAATTGGAGTCGGTCGCCAACTGTATCGGCGTTGAGTAGGTGGACTTGGTCTTTCTTGACTTTTGGCTGAGAGAGAATCAGGTAGAGACGACTCAGGTAGGGAAGACGAACGTTTTTGAAATGTTTCATCATCTTTTCGCTCTTTGCGATTTCGAGTTTCTTATCGTCTTGGTTCACGTTTTTCTTCTTCATGGCTGACGATAAAACAGGAAATTTAACAGCATCTACGACCGTTTTCCTACGCTTCACAGGACGGGGAGTTTGTGTGACAGGAGCTTCTACCACTGCATGGGTAACCGCCTAAGAAAAAAACGATTAGCTAGGGCTAACACACGATTGTTTGCTCGACATACACTTGTCCTCAGATCTTCAAGCTGTTTGACTGGCTCAGTTTTTCTTTCTACGCTCTCGTGAGTCACAGACTCAGGTTCTAGTCCAAGCACCGACGGGCCAGATCCAACTTGAAGTGGAACAGGCTCGTGTTCAAAACTTCCATCTTCATTTGGGCCATGTAAAAAGGTATTCGTCGCATCACCCCGAATTTCAGGTCTTGGAATGACATCGATAGATTCATCGAGAAATACACTGTGGGTGGAGCCAGTGTATTGGACCGCGGGGTACTATAGACATTAAGTTCAGCATCCCCATTGATTGCTTCGTGTGCGTACGTACGGCTAAATCTACATCCATGAAGGTATCATCAATATTGGGTATGACAGTTGTTTTGTCCTGTTGGAGGGCTTCGTTCAGAACGTGCTAAAGATAAAGATAGGTAGATATAAGTGAACGCATCAATTTTCGGTCTTACCTCCCTGAGGATTTTCGAGCCGCCAGGAGCAGAACCTGGAGCCAATTCAACGCGATCAAGTTTTACTGGTGGAGCATCTTCCTGCAGTACAGAGAATGATGGATGGTTAATCCATTCGTCCATAAGCTGGGCCCTTGCGAGCTCTGTTGTTGATTCGCCCTCGGAGGTATTCAGCAAGAGTGGGTTGATTGTCTGAACTCCTCATGAGATTCATAAGTATCTAAAAAAATGGGACGAAGAAGCTACAGTAATTTCGGAGGTAAATGGGAGATTGTCTTGGGCTGTTACCAGTATTTGGACGTCGCAATGCTCACGATCGGCTGTTGTCCCTAAGTTCAAAGCGTGATCTGGTATTATTTTTAAGGCGCCTCCGCCTTCGACTCTGGCCGCAGCTTCGCTGACCTCGGTGGTCTAGAAGGGAAGCTCAGAAAAATTGAAATTCGACTAGCAAAGAATATGTAGATGGTACCCATGTTGGCACATTCAAGGCGTCCTCTACATCTTCGTTCATTGGAAAGGAAAGGAGGGGTTTGATCTCGACGAGAATAGGTTGCGAAAAATCTTTGATATCTTCGACTTGGAGCATGTTGGGTTGCTCGAGGTAGATTTGCCCGTCTTCGATGGCAGCTGAGGCGCTGGTGAGGGAAGACTGTATGGTTTGAGGAATGCAGATGTTGATTGGGCTGGTGTAAAGGATATGGGGAGGACGATGTGCCACGTACCAGACTGACTTCGGGTTCATAGGGGTAGTCGTCCATAAGTCTGCACGGGTTGTGTAAGTGGATGATACTTAGGTCGATGGAAGAAAAGACTGTGAGAGCCGTCACGTCGACTCTCGGTACTTTCTTTATAGAGATTCTCGGGGAAGATCAGATCTGAGGTAGGCGTAAACGCTTGACTACACGGGTGGCTAACACAAGTCGGGCTGCAGACCAATACCCTGACAGTGAAGAAATATAAGAAAAAAACAATTAAAGGACTATAAAGCGATTGAAGGACTATAAAGCGCGGAAAGACAGATTGATGTTATGTTCAGACAAAAGTATGGTACCCTGATGGAATTTAAAAAAGTTTCAGATTGTGTTCGAACTTCAAGTTGCCGTCAGTCAGTCAGTCAGATCAGGAATGTGCCGACATCCTTCATGAAAGTGTAGCAGGGATGTGAAAGAATGCTTAAGATGCCCGAAGATCAAGTGTAGTGACTTATGAGAAAGAGTATATATACATCCATGTTTCAAGAAAGCGTGACATACATAGGTCTGTGCGTGTCACATATGTGACATCATCACGCATGTATCCCGACAGCACAAAAGTTGCGATGAAATCGTCGCAATTCCTCTTTCTTTGCAACTTCCATGCCACTTCAACATGTCGTCGGACGTTTCCAAGCCGCTTCCTTGCTTTCCAGCTGCATTTCCAGCTTGACCTGCGAAATACAAAGGTTCAAGTATTCATCTCGTCCCTGCAATGTATGTTGGTGCGGAGAGTTAAATGTAGATCGGTTTGTCCATTCTTGGAGGGTTTGGTAGGCAACCGGAAGATGGGGAGGAGGAGAACATGCATATGATCGAACAAATACAGACAAACATCAAACAAACCGCACCGCCACAACTTCAAAGAGCTTTCTAGACAGCTCTCAAGTTCTGAACGTCGTCTGTGGCGGCAACCATACCCCTTGCTCATAGTCCTAGACAGCGAGCTCAATTATAATAGAAGGAGCTTTAACACCCACCTAAGGTCTGGCAGCTATCCCGTGCATCACCACTCCCTACTCACGTCAGTTTACTGCGACAGCTTCTTTCTACGGATCAGTAGTACTCGCCATCGTCGACAGTGTCGGTGGCCAGCCCACTAAATGTTTAATTCCGGCCATTCAGTGCCGCAGCCCAACGATCCATTCCACTTTCCACCGGACCTCTACCCTGCACAATCACTGCATTTGCCTCCCATGGCAGTCGGGCCCACCCTTCGTCGATCTACTCGCCACAGCAATAAACAAGGGTCAGACAGCGGCGGTGGCGGACCCTCCGGATCTGAGTATCATGCAAGCGATAGGTCTATGGAAGCACCTCACGACGACGGACCGGACGACGAAGACGTACGACCTATCGAGTACCGTGTCTCGTCCAGAGGCAGAAGGGTAGCTAAGAAAGTCTACATCGAGAGCGAGGATGACGGAGTGCCTGATCTTTTTGCCGACGACATTGAGCCTACCTCCAAACGCTCCTCTCGACACTCCCACGACGCTGATGACGACGACGACGACGCCGGTCCCAGGCGATACGCATTCCGAAAGAGAGCGAGAAGAGACAGTTTTATTTCCGAGGATGATGAAGATATCAAGCCGGTTCATAACACACGGTATTCAAGCCGCCTCCGTTCGAGAAAATCAACGCGGTCGCAGTCTACCACCACCAGCACCGCACCTCGGTCAACTAACGCCGGTCCTTCCCAGCGTGAACGGCGTTTGCGCCGACGTAATGCCATACGCACCTCCCAAGAAGAAGAGGATGTCTATGTCGACAACCCCTCTTCTGGCGCGTCTGCAGACGCGGATGGCTCAATAGACGATGCACCACACACGTCTTCAGACCTCGAACCCGAGCCAGAACCCGAGCCAGAACCAGAGGAAGAAGCAGACGGAAGGCCCTATGCACTCCGCCAGCGTCAGCGTATCAACTACGCCATCCCACCTCCACTCGAGGAGCTAAAGAAGCCCCCTCCGAAGCAGAATGGGGGAAGGAATGGGGGTAGGAGTAATGGAGCGTATCATGGTGGAACACATCGGTCTAAGAAGAGCCTTGGATGGAGCGCAAGTGGCGCTGAGCTGGGACGATGGATGGGTATTAATGCTGACGATTCGGACTCGGATCATGGGCCGACGCGGACGCCGAGAAAGTCTTATGGTGCAGGTGCGTATGGGACCATGGCGGGCGCGGGTGGCGTGGGTGGGATGCTGGGTGCTGACCTGGCTGCTGGGGGGACGCCGTCGAATCATGGGAAATTTGGCGGTGAAGCTGGTATAGGTTTTGTTGATGCTTTATGAGGTGAAGACTAATCTTTCAACGAAGCACTTGCCGATGCGGACCCTCTCGGTGTGAACCTCAATGTCACCTTTGATGAAGTTGGTGGGCTCGATGATCGTACGTAGTTTGTATTTTTATCCGTAATCTTCACTCACCGATCTTTACAGACATTCATGCTTTGAAGGAAATGACTCTTCTTCCTCTCTTATATCCTGAAGTCTTCCAGAGATTCAACGTCACTCCGCCACGGGGTGTCCTCTTTCACGGTCCTCCTGGAACGGGCAAAACCCTCCTTGCGAGAGCCCTAGCCGCCAGCTGCCGCTCAGACGGCCGTTCAATATGTACGCCCCGCACCCATGCCCATAACGCGAAACTAATATATTCCCCAGCCTTCTTCATGCGCAAAGGAGCAGATTGCCTCTCAAAATGGGTCGGTGAAGCCGAACGCCAGCTGCGCCTCCTCTTCGAAGAAGCCCGAGCCTCCCAACCCTCTATCATCTTCTTCGACGAGATCGACGGTCTCGCGCCGGTTCGTTCGTCGAAACAAGACCAAATCCATGCTTCGATTGTGAGCACACTCCTTGCTCTGATGGACGGTATGGATGGGCGTGGGCAGGTTGTTGTAATTGGTGCGACGAATCGTCCGGACGCGGTGGATCCGGCGCTGAGGCGTCCCGGGAGGTTTGATAGGGAGTTTTATTTCGGCTTGCCGGGGTTGGAGGCGAGGGAGAAGATTTTGGGGATTATGACGAAGGGTTGGGTAGGATGGGGGGAGGAGGTGGAGGTGGAGGAACAGAAGCAGAAGGAGGGTGATGGTGCGGAGGTGAGGAAAAAGTGGGTGCCAAGTGAGAAGTTGAAGGGACTGGCGAAGCTGACGAAGGGGTATGGTGGTGCGGATTTGAGGGTGCGTGATTGCTTGATGATTTTTTTATGGTGTTGACCATGCTAATTCGGATGGGTTGGTAGGCTCTGTGTACGGAGGCTGCGCTTAATGCGATTCAAAGACGGTATCCGCAGATTTACAAGACGAATGAGAGGCTGTTGTTGAAGCCAGAGACCATTGGTGTTGGCTTGAGGGACTTTATGATCTCTGTCAAAAGTTGGTGACTACGTTTTTCACTCTCTCGGACGCGATAACTGACTGTTGAACAGAGCTCGTACCTTCTTCTGCAAGATCGACGTCTTCGTCTGCAACACCGCTTCCGCCTCAGTTTGGCCCGCTTCTTAATGATGCTTTCGAACGAGTAAAGACGGTAATCAGTCGTGTCTTGCCGGTGGAGAAGAAGCTTACCGCATTGGAAGAAGCGATGTATGAGGATGATGGTGGTGAGGACGGGGCGCTGGAGAAAGAGATGCTTACGCAGTGTAGGTCTTTGGACCCGTTGTCACTTTTGCCGTTGACCAAAGTCTTTTAGCAATGCAAACGCTTCGTGTATATCGACCCCGCGTTATCATTCATGGGTCTGTGGGCATGGGCCAGGGGTACGTTGGAGCTGCTGCCTTGCATCATCTAGAGGGCTACCATATCCAGACGCTGGAACTTGGTACCCTCATGGGCGACTCGACTCGAGTGAGCTGCATCTGAACAAATTTAACGTTAGGATTTACATGCTAACCTGTAAATATCAGACAGTGGAAGCTGCTATCGTCCAGTTGTTCGTCGAAGCCAAGCGCCACCAACCTTCGGTGATCTATATACCGTCACTGGTCGGTTGGTGTGCTGCTGTTTCTGAAACGTCACGGTCGACAGTGCGCGCAATGCTGGATACACTTGCTCCTACAGATCCTATTCTTCTATTGGTCGTCGTCGACGGACATTATACCGAACTTCCACAGGATGTCAAAGCTTGGTTCGGTCTTACTAAAGACAACCGTGTTGAGCTCACCCCACCGTCTGCATTACAACGTATTGAGTTCTTCGAGCCGCTGATCAAGGATATTCAACGGCCTCCGAATCAGTTTGCAGACGGCGTCAAGAGGAAGCTGAGAGTGCTTGAGGAATTGCCTATTGCGCCACCTCTGGAGCCTCGTAAACCGACCGCGGCGGAGTTGGCAGTGCAGGCAGAGAATGACCAGCGACTTATTACGCTGCTCAAATACCGACTTGGGCCGATATTGACCGAACTTAGACGGAAGTTCAAGAGGTTCACAAAACGAGCAATTGTATGTTCTCTTTATCAGCTTTAGTGATTTTGATCCAGTTCTCATTTTTTACTATAGGACGAATACGATTTTGATGCTGTCATGATACCCGTGGATTCCCCCGTGGTGCATGCTGTTCCTGCAACACCCTCTCGGGATACGCAACCGCTGACGAATGGGGTCATTGACTTGACGACAAATCCTGAAGCTCATGATAGCCTTCGTCCCGAAGAAACTATTCCTGTAAATGGCGCTCCTAACGGGATCATACATCACCACGAAGAGCAACATCACCAGCAGCAACAACAAGTCGATGTCATTCAGTTGCCCCCGTTATTTGACATGGATCTGGAGAGGATGCATTCCGAGTTGTTCAAGGGTCGCTACCTCACTCCGCAGGATTTCTTAGATGATGTCGGCAAAATATTGCACAACGCCGACGTCCGATCGTATGAAGACATGGATCGTCTACACAAGGCTCAAGCTATGTTTACTGCGGCACAAGTAAGCATACAAGAGTTTGATCTGCAATTCCGCCTCGAGTGCGAAAGAATGGCAGTACGAGAACGCCAACGTCAAGAAGAATTTAGGAAAGCAAAGGAGTCTGAGGATAAGGAGAAGGACAAAGGAAAAGCACCGGAGGACCAGGGCTACCCGAACGGTTTTCGACGAAGTGGGCGCAACAATGGTCAACAGCCGGAGTTAGGCATCACGGATCCCGTGCAGCTAGAACGCCGGTTAAAACGCCAGCGTTCAAACGAGGCATCGAGCGACTCACATGCTTCTGAAGAAGAAAATGGGGAGAGCCGTGATGCCAAGCGTTCAAAGATGGTCGTTGATGATGAACGCGACCCTCTGAACATTGTCACCTCCCCTGGCTTGCATTCGCGAGTACATTTTGCACCCGAACTCGACCATTCGACTCCGCGCGGTGGTTCGGCCGATCAGGCTACTGATATGGTCGTGGACGATGTGCCTTCAACACAACCACGGTCCGGAGGCTTCGACCCATCTCTACTGAATCCCATGCCTTCTCCCGACGTGGAGAAGATGTTTCCAGGGACTGCTGCGTCTTCAGTTACGGGCCAGGAGCAACCGCCGGCATCTGTACCAACTTTGCACAACGATCCTTCAAATCCTTTCTTTACCTCGGCCCCTTCTGTGCCTTTCCTGACTTCATCTACGCCCTCCCGTGCACCTTCTGCGCCCCTTGACAGGACGGCATCTCCTGAAAATCCAATCGTAGCAGAACCTCCAGCACCATCCCCGGTGCCTATGATGGTGATTGAGCGTACACCGACACCGTTACCCGATTTCCACGTCGACGATACCCTCGTTGAAGAGTTACAGTGCCGTCTGCGTGATGAGACGAGCGCACTGACGATTGAAGAGCTCGAGCAGTTACGCGCGACATGTTTAGGATGCGTGTGGCGTCATCGTACCGAATGGGATCGCGACGTCCTCGTGAAAGAGCTGTTGGTCGTTTCGAAGGAGTTTATCACTGAGGTTGGCTTCTCTCAATAGATATTTATCTTTCTCAGAAAGAGGAAATTTGTCTATGAATACTCGTCCACCCACCGTCTCTCTATTTTGACATTTATGTCATACATTGCATCTAGTACCTGTACAACTTAATCACAGATATTCTTATTTCTCCTGTTTACGCGACTTGTTTCGCTTGCGCTCAATTCCATAATCTTTGTATATTCACCGTCAATCTGTTTGGCGGTTGTGACAATGTGAATCGTTACATACGTCGTATCAATACAAAAACACCAGTATAGTGCTAAAGAACGTTGCAATGTCGAGAAACCAAAGTATGAATGGCATAATATGTACGACTGAGCAAGGGGTAACGATATTGAAAATTCAAAACAAGCTACTGGAGTTGTAAATTTTCTACCTTTTTCCTTGTAAAACCACGACGCTCCAGGGCACTGTGTATTGTGGTTGGAGAGACATCAATTCCACATGTATTCTTGAGCAAGTCTTGGAGTTCTAAAACAGTAAGTCAGGTAGTCTTTCAATGCGACCTTCAAGGAAGTGATAAATTAGATCAGATAATATGTCTGCTACTCTTCAGCCCGTACTTACACTCATTTTAAAGCCATTGAGTATACGTGGCCGTCCATCGACTGTTCGCTTCGTGGACAACATTGCCTGTACGGTGAGAAAGTGTTCGGATTTGCTTGATGGTTCGAATGCTAACACCAATTATTTTCAGCGATCCTCTTGTATGGACACTTGTGATGGTTGCAAGACGCAAAATCAACCCTTTCAGGTCTATCAACAAATGATCTCTCATGATGAACCCAGTGATGAAGTAAGCTAAGCTTTCATGCGGCAATCGTTTACGAAAATTGCTGTAAAATGATTTTGAGTCTTAACCCATGTCGATGGTGACTCGGAACGTAAGTGACTAGTGATGGTTCATTGTCATTTGAGCGATCAATCGAAGTTGACGAAAGTGTTGCAAACGACTTTGCGCACGGACCACATTCCAGAACCGTGACACCGGCATTCATCCGAATTCCGTTCACATTCCCTCACATAACTATGTAGCTGTTCATCATGGTTATTTCGCGGACATCATCATTAACCTTGCTCCGTAGGCTGATTGGTCCTTCGAGTACTAGGGCGTCGAGGTCGATCATTGGGAGAAGTAGTTCCCGGTCGCGAACATGGCAAGACCTGCACCGAAGGGCAGTGTCTTCCTACCTCCTCGCAGGTGCTGTTGGTGGTAGTGTTGTCGTCGTAGGGGGTGCGTAGGTTTACTTGGCTCATTTCAAGATCTCAACAACTCGTTCAGGTTACGCATGGTATCACTTTTCTTCAGTCAAACCGACTGTGGAGACTGTGAAACGTATTCAAACTTCCATAAAAACAGCTGGGACTATTTCAGGACTTCTGTTGGAGAATGCACGAGAAAAAAACCGACTTCTTGTCGAGCGATTGGGTTCTGAGGTGAAACGAGTAAGTGACTAGAATAATAAGAGCTGGCGTTCCCGGTAGCTCCATAAGGCTCTGATTAAAATGATTGTAGGTCAAATCTGAAGTTATTTCTCAATCACCTATCTCGCGAACCGTCAAAGAGAAGGCTGCGTGGTTGCGGAGGTCCATTAGAGGTGACAGCACACCAAGAACTCCGCAAACCGATGAGGAGGATTCAAAGAGAAAATGAAATTGGCAATTGTACATTGTCGTTACCTGTGTGTATTTCGTGCATCAATGCATCAAGCTTCAAGCCGTATAAGGTGTGTTATCATTTTGATACCGTTTCCCATGACATTGCCAGGATGGATGCGATAGTACAGAGGAATAAGAGTCACTAGATTTTCACATAACCGGGATTCATACAATTCCCGGTTCGAACGAAGGTAGCGCCACACGCGAACAAAAAAAAACCATAAGCGACCATGATCTCGATAGTAAGCCTTAGAGGTTA
The DNA here is from genome assembly GCA_017657295.1 of Termitomyces sp. DKA64. NCBI lineage: Eukaryota > Fungi > Basidiomycota > Agaricomycetes > Agaricales > Lyophyllaceae > Termitomyces > Termitomyces sp. DKA64. The sequence goes on along the minus strand of JAGGAV010007871.1, from coordinate 22,462 downwards.
GAGCTTAGGCCATTCATAGTGATAGAGCGAAACTGTGACCTATAATGCTCACTGATATGTTGGTGATAGTCCGTCAATGTGCCGTCTCTATGTAAGGAACACTAAGAATAGGAGTCAAAGGGTTATGATGGGCGCACCAAGGGTGCGCCCGAGAGTCAACCAAGGCACCGTTTGCACTTGCTTGTTACCGCTCTAACCCGCGAATGATCTGAACTGTGCCAAGCCTACCAGTGTCTTTCCTGGAAGTTCTTTTAGGAATGCCCCCACTGAACCTCAAGCAACGGCTAGCTGCGCTTTCTATATCTCCCTCTTTTCCCTCTCCTTCGAATGGCCAGGAGCCACGGTCGCCATTCTCGGCGCTGAAGAAAAAGACTCAGACATTCACGCCACCATGGGCCAAGCGACCGCCGCAGGAGAGCACACTGACGCTGGGGGAGTCGGGCGCGGTGCAGGAGGCGATGGCGAGAATGATATTTCAGGCGGGGGTTGACTTTGAGTGGGGTGCTCTTATGTTCATCCGATGTGTTTTGGACTCATCAATGATGCATACATGATTTACTAGGACCAAACCAATGTATGTCGATTTCTGGTCTTCTATCTGTCTGAACTGATATATTGGCAAGAAAGGGTGGTAGTGAATGCGTCTGCACTCCCAGATCCACGCGAGGTCTCGTATGACTTGCTCTTATCGTGCGTCGAACCCTGTCTATTGTAACTTCTCGCTCAGAGCGCTTGTCTGAACATTTTAGTCGCATACTCTCGTATTTTGACCTCTACGGTATGTGTAAATTATATTTTAACGCTCACACACCTGATTTGCACTTGCAGTCGAGTCAGATTACACGGTAGTGTTCTTTGCGGCGGGTGGACGGCACGCGCCGGGGTGGAATTGGGTGTGGAAGGCGTATCGCAAACTAAGCCGTAAGTACCGCAAGAATCTCAAACAACTGGTACTATATCTCTTTCTTGCCTGGCACATCGGTGTTGCTAACCTTGGTTTCAGTACATCGTACACTCTTCCTTCTTTTCCAAGAGTGAGTCGCGTCGTCTATACGAACCCCAGAGTTCTAATCCTGATTGATTAAACTTTAGTGTTGTTCTCCCTGGCAGGTGCCATCATCAGGTTAATCTTATCTCTGTCAAGACTGAGAACCAAACCCTGATTATTTTAATTAGTCCTAAATTCTTTCGTAAACTGGTATACATCGACACCCTTTCTGAGCTTGCTACAATGGTCCCGATAACCCAGATTGATATTCCTCGAGCCGTGTACCAGTGAGTATAGGTCTGTCTCCGTTTCTTTCTCCTTTTTCTGGACGCGTTATATAAGGGAGAATTCGAAATTCGAAGACGTAATCACGATGCCGACGCCTATGCGATCCAATATCTTTGGCGTTCCACTAGAGGAGCTTATGGGATATGATGGCGAGAAAGGAGGGTTTCCGAGGGTCGTGAGAGATTCCATACAGTATCTCAGAGAGAACGGTACGTTTTTACCATACGCTACTCTTCCTATGCTGGCTGGACTTGTCTCTAGGCTTGTTGGAGGAGGGCCTTTTCCGAAGGTCGCCGTCCTCCGCCATACTCAGGGCTGCTCAAGATGCATATGATCGAGGTAAGGATCCTTCGTTCTTTCTCAGTGACTTATTTATACATCATTCAGGGAACGTTGTATCATTGAATACTTTTGGTGACCCCCACCTTGCCGCAGTGCTTCTTAAGAAGTATCTCCGCGACCTCCCAGAACCTATTTTTTCAGAAGCACTGTATCCACTTATCCGCCGGTGTCCCCTACCCACTAATGACTCTTCCGATGTCTCAAGTGTCACGTACATTCGGAGTGTGATTCTATCCGCCATCCCCCCTTGTGCGTACATACTCCTTAGCCAAATTCTCCGTATGTCTTGGTCATTATATGAATAATTTTCCTTCTCTACTCACCTATTTCATCTAGATTTGATGCACGAGGTGTCTCTATGCGCTGGGTCGAACAGAATGGACGCACAGAACCTTGCCATCGTCCTCTGCCCCAACCTCTTGAAGAGTTCCAACCCCATGCGCGACGTGATGATGTGCTCCGTGGCCAATGCCGCCTTCACTCCCGCTTCTTCTTCGCCTGACCCTTCTTTACCCTCTGCTACACTCGGCATCGTCATCAAGATTTGCATTGAGCGATATTACGAGGTCTTCGACGAGGTCTTGGACCGCAGCGATGCTGTTCCACCATCACGCCTATACCAAGACTCAGACCGCAGCGAGGCATCAGCGAGCCCCACGCCCGCGTACGACGATGAGAGTATCGACGATGCGATGCTTGTTATGCCTATTGGACCAAGTGGAAGCCGGACAGGTCTACCAAGTGGTGCTTGGGCAGTCACGAACGGGAACGGGAACGGGAGCTACAAGCCACGGCATAGAAGTAATCTATCCAGTGGATCGACGTGGTCCGTGCATGGGGAAGGTAGGGACAAGAGTGGGTCCATCGGCGGCGGAAGGAATAGTAATGTATACCTGAGTGCCAGCAGGTCCAAGTCGATGATGAATATCGAGAATGGGACAGAGACTGTTGATGGGAGGAGGGGATCGATTACGTTGGGCCGGGGGACGATGAAGAAGTCGAGTGGAGCTGGTGTGGAGGCTATTGGGATTACTGCTGAGGGGTTTTTCAGTCCTCCAAGCAGTGTGCCGCCTGTTCCGCCAAAGGAGGGATAGGGGCACTGGTGTTGTTATTTATATATCTATCTATCAGCTGTCTTTTTGCTTTTTGGTTTACTTACTCGACTGGTGTAACTACTCAAATTTCATGCTATTTGTCTGTTGTACTTTTTAATGGCTCCTGATTTGGGTGGTTATGACTCGATTGGGAATCATGCTTGCGGCTGACTCGAGTCAGAACGCCGGCAAAAATGACGATGCGTAAGGATGGATCAGTCCTTATAAGCCTCGCAAATCTACGAATCCCCTCCCAAACCCGATTTCTATACCACATTGTAAGTTTCTGGCCGAGCTCAAGGTATAAAATTCTGTTCAGCCACAGCCGTGGGAAGCCCGTTGTCCATTTGTTGTTTGTCTCTAGTGGCGCTTTCGTCGTGTTCTTGTTCTCTTACCACAACCTATAACTTTTTTTGTCTGTTCATTTGGCTACATACACATGGAAGAATCAGCCGATTCCTCAGGCGACAGCACTCAACTAATCGCTATAAAAAATGAACCTCAGCAAGACATCGATATGTCGCCAACGCTAACGGAATATGAAGTACTTTCAGCGCAATTGAAGCAAAGTCCGCACGATCCGGATGGCTGGAAGAGACTGATTAACCTAGCTGAGGAATCAGGAAATATGGATCAAGTCCGCGCGTCGTTCGATGCGTTGCTGCAACAATACCCGAACACTGTGTGTGACCTCAAGGTCCCTTTCTCTCGCGTCTGATACATGTTCGTAGCCGTCTGCACAAATACGCTACATTGGTCATTTTTTACAGGATCCTTCATCATTTGGCGAAGCAGAAGATTTGTTTAAAAAGTTCCTTGTAAAATCACCCGAAGTAGAATTGTGGAAATTTTATCTGACATATGTTAGGTATATCTCTCTCTTCCATTCATATATTCTTTCATGTACTCACGGACGTTGTTCTAGGCGTGTTAACACTACTCCGTCAACACGTGATGCGGTTCGTAAGTCATACGAGTTCGCAGTGAACCATATCGGACAAGACAAGGACAGTGAGGCTATATGGAGAGATTATATTCAATTTTTACGTTCTGGCGAGACAACAACTACATGGGAAGAACAACAGAAGATGGACGCGCTGAGAAAAGTTTACCACCGCGTGGTTCAGATCCCCCTCGAAGGCGTCGAAACATTCTGGCAAGAACTTGAGTCCTTTGAGAACAATCTGAATAGGATTACGGCAAAGAAGTTCATGTCCGACCTCTCGCCGGTTCACGTGCAAGCCCGCGCTACCTTCCGCTCATTCAAAAAGGAAGTGTCAGGGCTATTCTCCTCGTCCCCGCCTGCGCCGTCAAATCGACCTGAGCTCATCCTCCCCGCTCTACCGACATTCAACTCGTCGGAGCGCGCACTCGTTGGACTATGGAAAAAATACATCAAGATGGAAGAGGGCAATCCTCTCGCGCTTGATGGGAAAGACAAGTCTATTTTTGTGTCGCGCGTCCAGAATATCTATCGTAAGGTGCTGACCCGCATGCGGTATTATCCCGAGTTCTGGTTCATGGCCTATACCTGGCTGAATAGCGTAGGCAAGCATGACGAAGCTTTAGCAACTCTGAAGGCAGGTTTAGAAGCTAATCCAGCCAGGTATGCAGATTTCTACTTATCCCCTCTTACCACTCAAAATTTGTTACGCAGCTATCTTCTGACCTTCGCGTATGCCGAAGCCTTTGAAAGCAAGAAAGCCTTTTCTGAAGTCCACTCTCAATTCATTCGGCTCCTTGGTCTTCTCAGCACGAAGCTCGAAGAGCTTGAAGCTCTTGTCAAGGTAGAAGAGCTTGAAGCTCGTGTCAAGATGGAAGAGTCTCATAATGCCCACAATCCCTTCACTCCGGCAAACATAAGCGGTGTCAACTCTCAGTTGTTGAGTTCTGACAGCCCACAGTCGGACGAGAAGACACTCAATAAGGCGTCGGAGTTCAAGGACCGAAAAGCTTTATACGGACTTGTGTACAGTATGTACATGCGGTTTGGGAGGCGGGCAGAAGGCATCAAGTCGTCGCGAGCGATATTTGGAAGGGCGAGGAAGGACAAGTGGACGCCGTGGCAGGTGTATGAGGCTGCAGGTGGGCACATATTGTTTTTTGATCGATAATTGTTTCGATGATTTATCTCTAGCGTTGATGGAGTATCACTGTTCCGAAGATGGCGCGGGGGTTGGAAGTCGAATATTCGAGAAGGGTTTGGAGCTCTTTGCTGATGAACCTAAGTATGTGTTGCGATACCTAAAGTTCCTCATCTCGATCAATGACGAAACAAGTGGGTCGTGAATTTGATTAACCCTCTTGACTTCTTTCCTCACTGACCCTGCAGATGCCCGAGCCCTGTTCGAACGTGTCATCGGCACCTTCGACCCTCTTTCTGCTCAAGAGCTATGGAAACAGTGGGCAAGATATGAATACCAGTACGGAGATCTAGATGCTGCCCTGCAGCTCGAAAAACGCATGAGTGAGGTATACAAAGGGGGTATGCATCGCAATCTCACCCCTCCTCATGTTCTCTGACTCCTTATATTAGACCCCGCAATAAAACGGTTTGCTCTGCGCCATGCGTTCTACAACTACTCGCTAGACGCCATCGCCTCACAAGACTTAGGCGCAGCTTACGTACGTAAAGTTTCAGAGCCTGCGCGAATCGAACCAACTATATCCGCTGCTGCCTCCAATTCTGGAAGTGTCTCTCACAACAATGTTACTTCCACCAAGCGCGCTGCATCGCCGGACTATCGTAAGCGCGAGGACCGCGGTGGTGGGGACTATCCTCCATCTCACAAGCGCGCGAGGGGGATGTCTCCGCCACCTCCGAGGAACGACAGGGACAGGGATAGGTGGGACCTGCCTCCATCGACACGGCGGAGACACAGCCCACCCCCCCCAAATTGGGAAAGGGACGGAAAGGATAGAGTATCATTACCGCCGCCGCGTGAAGAGGAGAAGTCGAAGGTGGTCAATTTGCCGAACGTGATCTCCTGGTTCATTGGAGAGCTGCCGACACCAGCGTCATTTGATGGTGAGTCTGCTCACTATCCATCCTGCCGAGGGTTGTGCTGACGTGCATTGTAGGCCCGGTATTTAGGACGGAGGATTTAATGAACCTGTTCAGAAATGCCGTAATTCCCAGTAGTGGTAGATCAAAATCCCCGCCGCCACCTACCCCGCCTCGAACTGGTGTGTTCTCTCTGACCTTTCACCTTCCGCATGCTAATTGCTCTCTGTGACAGGCGGTCGCCCTCCTCCAGATTATGGACCTTATCAAGGTCCTGGAGGCGGTCGTGCGGGACGGCGTTACTAGTATCTCTATCTATATGTGGGACGGAACCCCAGAATTGGCGTACAAACTACTCTCTTGTCCCCCCATACTTGGGCAAATGTATCGGCCGGATGCTCAAGTGAAACTTAGTTGTTCATCCCCTCGCATCGCCAAGTAAAATCAATGTCCATAGCAACGTTTTGCAAGATGAGACCTTCAACGAGATTTGCGATTGGTGGGTCGATAGCGGCATCCTCCTGACGACTTCCCAAAGTGCGGCCTGAGGAAATGATGGCCTGACAGAGGAACCTAGGGCACTTTGGCCCACAAATAACTACCATTACCCATACCATGTATCAGCACCGGTCCAATGAAATTGTATTTACATTTTTGCTACTTTATATGATATGAGGCAATGGTCATCCATGGTGTAAAATGCATGTTTACGTATACTGACAGTTGCTTTCACTATGACCAAGACAATTAGCGACAAACAAGAAAAAATTTGTTGCCAACATCTGTGGTCTAATTTGAACAATAACGTTTTGAACACTGACTATTCTACTACCGACAACCCTGCTCTTGCTCACTTGTGTGCGACTACTGCTTCTGACCTTCCCAATTCTCGGTTACCAAATAATTCCTACTGCATTTCTGTTGACCCCTCTGACCTTCAGATTCTTAAACTCACAACCCATTCCCCTAACAATACTGTTATCGCTTTAGATTAATATCCCCTTCCCTGCTGCTTCCCCAAACAAAGGTGTTACTGTCATGTGCCATGATGTGCAAAGGGTTCACTGTGTGCAACATGCATTTTTCGGGTTATTCTTGTCTGGTGGATCCAGGAAGAATTAGTAAATATATATAGTGTATACTAAGAGATTTCTGTACTTGCTTTTCAGAGAAACTGAGGATGGAAAAATGTAAGAGGCGCAAAAGTGTAAAATCGGGCATGCAAAATCTGAATCCACTAAATCCTTGCATACATGACTTAGAATTGACTTCCTGAAGCATGCAGAAGAGTAGAAATCATAGAGAAGTGGACATCTCTCTTCTTGACAAAAAAGAGTGAGACAAACTTGGACAAATTTGAAGTAAATTTGGAAGTGATATTTTAAGTAGTCGCTACCAAGTCGCTATCGTACGTGTTGTCAGCGAGCACTGCCAGGACCAAAGCAACGTCCTGTGCTTCTTATAAGCAACCTATTCACGAACCAACTACATTCAGCTGGGGCATCACCCAGAAGCTGGGACACTTGCAACTCTGATTGGCCTGATCACTCGACAGTTTCGAGTTTCGACCAAGTACATACAGCTCTGATCACTGTTATAACGAATGCCACGTCATCACCAGTTTTCAGTCGGACCAGGCGGTATCAAGCCATCATCAGTCTTGTTGAGCGTGCAATGAGTCACACAACGTACGATGGCGAGCAAGGCACAAAGTATTTTTTGAGCCTGGTAGGTTCGTATTGAATACAGCAATGAGAATCATCTTGACCGTTGAATATTGGTATAGCAATGCCTTCTTTGCTGGGCTGCGGGCCGTTTCAGAGTGTTCAAAGACCTTGTCAACGATGAAATTACGATCGCTTGGTCGGGCCACTTATCAATCTAGGTTGTGCAATCATTGGCAACTTGAGCCTGCTGGCCACAGAAAGGGATAGATACAGCTTGAAGTCTCACATCACCGACTGTGACAGCCGTCCATTGTGATGAAGGTTGAGTGAGTAGTCAGTACTCATTACCATGCTGATTTCTTCCGATGCAAGTTATGTAGTAAAAAATTCCACATGTGAATTAAGTCATCGTTGCGCAGAAAGAACCCACTTGCCTGGATATTTTCAACTTTGATCTTGAGGTCACCATAGAAATGACATGGAATCCGAACTGACCGAATCAAACGACGATGAGACTTATGCATTATTCATCACGCATCGATGCATTCGTACAAATACTCCCATCAATCTGTTTTCTTACCACTCCTTCCTTTTCCCTCCCTGTGCCTTGTAAGCCCTTTTTCTTCAAATGACCCCTGTGAATGCTGACGAGCAGTATCTGTTACAGTCGTCCTTCCTTGGGCTTGCCTCGCCGCATCCCCTGTTTTCTTCGAATTTCGTTCTAAATTTCACGTTCGATGACGAAGTTGCCATTGTCCGTGACAACAGGGCCAGCTGTGATTCAAAGAACGAGGACACTACAGGGAAACGAACGGACACAAAACCAATAGAAAGCCTAACCTTTCTTCACTGCCATGCTAAGGGCAGCATTAGGCGATCCTAGGGCTTCAAGATCTCGCAGGACCTTGACATAAGCGAAGGGAACAACTTCAACCGGAACACCTGGTGCCCACTATCAAACATTGGATGCTGAATAAAGTGGAAGCAGGTTTATCGTTCCCAGTTTCCGTCTAAAAATGCGTTACCTTCGCTTTCCTTCCCCCTTGTAGCCTCTCTTCTGGCATCGGCCGCTCCCCCTCGTTCCTATAGAAAGCATGCAGCTTCTGATGTTCTGGTTTTCAGTGAGTACACGGAAACACCTGTTGTATAATTCTTCGTGTACGTTTCCCCTGTCGGAGTTTGCCGATGTTTTGGAACAGCTGGAGAACGGTTTCTACAAGCAGGGCGACTATGAAGTCTTGGAATTCTGCTTTCACCGCAGCTGGTTTCTCATCAAGCCAAATCCCTAACCAGCAGTTCAAGAGCATCCAAAGTGATGAAGCTTCGCACTCACAAACGCTGCAAGCTGCCCTCAAATCACTCGGAGAGACCCCCATCACAGGCTGTAACTTCGATTTCAGCTCAGCTCTGACGGATGTTTCTACCATGGTTGCTGCTGCCTCTGTCGTTGAAAATATTGGTGTATCCGCGTACCTTGGTGGAGCAACCCTGCTTACTGATCCCGTGCTCTTGAATATGGTTGGATCCATCTTGACAATCGAGGCTCGCCACCAAACTATTCTCAATGTACTCTCTAGTACTGGCACAGCCATTCTGGCGGCCTATGATATCCCTTTCACTCCTAGTGAGGTTCTTGCAGTCGCTTCTCCTTTCATCAGTGGATGTGACATCCCCATCTCTGCGAACACACCCCTTAGTGTCACCAACAATGGAACGTTCGCCGCTGGGACGTTGCTTACCTCCAGGCAAGCACTATCAATGGAACGATCCCTGAGGATGTGAGTTTTTTGATGATATAACAGCTTGCGAATACTGAAACACCAGGGTAAACAGTCCATGTTCTGCCAAATGCTCGTCGGTGGTGTCTCTGAGTCGATCTCTCTCCCCTTGAGCCAACGTGTTGTCCTTAATGGTATCAACGGTCCTGTTGCTCTTTTCATCACCTCTGATAGCCAACTCTTGATCAACAACGTTCGTGACCGTGCCCGAGACAAGATCGTAGCTGGTCCCACCTTTGCATTCATCGACACCAAGCCCAAGTTGCTAGGCCAGCTTGTTCGTCCTACTAACTCGACTTCTGGCCCGCAGTCTACCTCTACTGTCATCATTTCCCCTGCCCAGGCCTCTTCCATTATCACGGGTGCTGGTGGTGCCTCTGCGACTGGCTCTGTTCCCGCTGCTAACGCAACCTCTTTTTCATCCTCTTCGACCTCCTCATCCTCCAGCGGTCCCATCCTTACCACTGTCCCCTCTGCGAATGGAAGTGTTATTGTCAATGGCTGGAACACCTCTTGGGACGCTTCAATCTCCAACGACTCCGACCCAACCAATAGTGGTAAACGGAAACGCCACGAACGTGGGTGGAGCTTCCGCGACTGGTTCTGCTGTCCAGTTGTAACCTCTTCCTCTTCCTCTTCAACCGTTTCTACTCAAGCCCCTGCCATTGTCGTGAACTCTGGAGTCTCCGCGACTGGCTTCTCTGCTCTTGCCGCTGTCGCTAGCTCTAGTGCATCCCCGACTGGCTCCACTTCCCCTGTCATTGTTGTGAACTCTGGTATATCCCCGACTGGCACCCCTGCTCCTGCCGTTCTTCAACCTCTTTGTCTTCCGGCGGCCCCAACACCATCACTGGTCCATGCGCAGATGGAAGTATAATTGTTAATGGCTGGAGCTCTCCTGCGGGCGGAAACGTCGCGAGTGCTGGTTCTTCCGCCACTGGTTTCGCTGCTGCTGCCGTCGTAAGCTCTTCATCCCTTTCAGCCTCTTCATCTTCCAGCGGTCTCAATTAGGTCACCGGTCCTTCGACGGGTGGAAGTATTGCCGTCAACGGCTGGAGTATAGCTCCTCGTGAAATTGTCTTGAGTGCCCATCCAATATAATCGTACAAACTTGATATTATACATACCCGCACTCACGACATTATGGTTGCCTTGAGGCTATCAACCTCGTATACCATACTTTTTTTTCGTTCACTTTACCAATTTTCTGTACAGACAGTCTGCGCACAACAACCGAAGGGAGGGATCGAACTGGTAGTAGAATTCTCCCATGTCCTCTATTCTACTTCCGATCCCAGTTTTTTTTATTGGTTTTGTACGAATATCGTGTCTGAAAGAGTCAAAATGCCGAGTTTGAAGGCGGTCAGGGGATCTGGTCTTCGTCGTTAATGTCCCACCACATCATATACTAACATTGAGATGATTCACAGTTCACAAGAACCCAAGTCATTTTTGTTTGTGGGTGGTCTTTGACAACAAGTCGTGCCCATATTTAAATATCGCTTGTGCAAGCAACCTGGTGAAGTAAACGATCACGGCATATACCGAGCCAAATGGCGCCTTGAATCCGATGAATTAAGATTGCCGGTCCCCATCACGGCACAACCCTGATTTTGAATGGCTCATTTATATGTATATACTTATTCGCAAGCTGTTCATTTGTTCATTTCAAACCACCCTGGACCCCCTTCTTACCGATCTCACGTGTTCGGTCTGCCATATGGCCCTCTGAATGCCAAAAGTTGTCTCGGTAGTGAATCTAATCATTCCAGATTCAGTTCGGTAGCTATGGAAAAGCTGTCAGAGGGCCTTGGGGGGCCTCGAAAGCTTTCAGAATTTCATGTCTTGGGTATAAGGTGTGTTAGGGGGTCATCTGAGACTATTCCATAGTATAAAGAGCACGTGTTTAAAGTCTACAATCCCCGCACTTGTTTTGTTACCATGACGGTATACCTACCACCAGGCTTCCTCTACCTCGCTCGGCTTCTTTTACTCTGGATAGTTGTCTCTTGTACGACTTATGTGTTCCTAGACGTGTTCTCGCGACTTGGTGCCCCTATATCACACCGAATTGCGATTGTGTCTGCTGTATTGTCTCGCCCCGTGTTACTGTTTGCATCTTATGTGTGGAATGTGCATTCAGCTTCTGCTGAAGCCCGACGTACTGGCTCTCTCTTGGTTCCTCAAGTTCACGATCCCTGGCCTCTGGGGCTTTCGCTCATCGCTGCTATGGTGAAAAGTTTCAAATCCGGATATCCTGGTCGGTATCTCTTGTGTGTCAGTTATGCAATCACCTCATCTTTCGACATTCTAAGGCGATATTTTACTATTATGGAGTCATAAGTATGGGAATACTTATCTTCTCAGTCTGGTTGGAGAACCTCGGGTAATGTCTTATCCAACATCCTTGTATAATACAGCTCAAGGAATCTCGAGATCTTCACTTTTGAACCGGACCATGTCAAGGTGCCGTCTCTATCCTAATAGACAACAGTTTGACCAATCTGAGTATCACGAATAGGCAATACTAGCCACCCAATTTGATAACTTTGAAAAAGGTAGTTTTTTTGCTAAGTATTTGTGCTGTATCAACAATGATGACGACCATCAGGCCCTATATTTCGCTCCCAACTCGGCACACTTTTGGGAACCGGCGTTTTCAATTCTGATGGTGAGATGTGGAAGTGAATTAAATCTCCTTGTAGATATATTGCAGCCCCGAAGAGCTGACATAATTTTCGTCCCACAGGTTCCATCGATCGATGACTCGCCCGTTCTTCACCAAAGAGCGAATCAGTCATTTTGAAGTATTCGATCGACACTCCGAAGATGCACTCGATCAAGCCCGGATAAGGCAGGATGAAGGTTGTCCCATCGACTTCCAAGTCTGTATCCATCAACCACATAAAGGTGGAATAGACACCTGACATGAAATTGATAGGATCTCGTGTCACGTTTTACTCTTGATTCAGCCTCTGAGTTTCTTTTTGGAAACTGTGTGCATTCACTCTCCGCAGGACTTCCTTATCCGCCGCCTTCTTCGTTATATCCCGTTTCGCGTCAATTATCGCATAGCCAACACCCATCTAATCGCTTTGTTGACTCTTTTCTCGAAGGTCAATTACTTTCGGCCCTTCGAACTCGCTATGGTCCATCTTGGGTGCTATTAGAGTTCTGGAAAGACCGCGTGCTTCCTCATCGTGCCGTCATAGATGAGTTTTCCCAGCCGATTCTGGAAGAGGCGATCAAAAATAATTGCATAAGAAAAGAACAGACTGTGGATGAGAAAAATGGCGAGGAGTCACTTGGTGGCACCCTACTCGATCACTTAGTATCGCAAACAGAAGGTCTGCATTTGAAGGAACATACAAATTAGCGTACATCTTACCAGTCCTTTAGATCACCAGATTTTGAAAGATGAGGTGCGTCAACTAAAACAATGACACATAATAATTCAGATCTTTCTCATTTCGGGGTAGCTGGTCAATCTACTAGTTGCAGCTCGCGATACTGTACGGATCAATGGGTTTTTGCATGGCACAACGCTGAAGATCTTTTTAGACTGCATCCACTCTGACGTTTGCTATGTATATGCTTACTCAACACCCAGATATCGTTACACGACTCCGCGCTGAAATTGCCCAAGTCGTAGGTACAGGTGTTCCATCCTACGAACAAATCAAGGATATGAAGTTCACGCGGGCTTTCATCAATGGTTAGCTCATCATCCCTAAGTTTTGTGATTCACGACATTGATGCAATACATAAAAAAGAGACGCTGAGATTGTATCCGCCAGTGTAAGATTGAATGACCTCGTCAACACGTTACTTATGTACTGCATTTTCCCCTAGTCCCTTCGACAGCAGGTACGTTTCATCTCCACCGTTCGCCTACTAGGAATTTATTTTAGTGCTCGATAGATCGTCGAATAAAGCGACTACTTTGCCTAATCGCCCGACTACAGCCAATCCTGATGCGCGTCCATTCTATATTCCGGCACATACAAAGTACGGTCTACCTTTCTTGTTCTTTTTCGTTCACCTGACAACTACAGGTGTACTTATGGTGTATTCTTAATGCATCGGAGGGAAGATCTCTGGGGCCCCGATGGTACTTAGTACAGCTGTTCTATGATGAATACTCCAACTCGTTTTCACGAACAGCTTTGAAATTCGATCCCGACCGGTTCCTTGACGAGCGACTGCACAAGTATCTCATACCCAACCCATTCATTTTCCTCCCATTCAACGCCGGGCCTCGAATCTGTCTTGGACAGCAGGTGAGTACAACTTGCTTCTGCTCAACCGCCTGCTTAAACGTGAGTCCTGTGACAAGTTTGCGTACTATGAGGTTTCTTTTCTACTCACGCGATTACTCCAACGCTTCGCGCGATTTACTCTTGCAGAGCCTACGAAGAGTGATGGAGTGCATCCTGGGTGGCACCTGACGATGTACGTTAAGGTAAGGACAGGTGATATATCTTCCTAGACGTTGTGATTGACTGAATATCGAGGGCGGATTATGGGTACACATGGAACCTGCGCCATTGGATGCCAATAAGGCTGCTGATGAGCACGAAATGATTTGACTCCTCTGATTGATAACGTATTCAAGAACCGAATAAGAATATACTCGAACTGTGATGTGCTTAGCGGACAATCTGGTAATGCTCCTTTGATGAGCGAAGTTCAAAATTCACAGGTTCCACATAAACAAGTCTGTCTAGCATTATCACCAGGAAACGTAAAAATATTAAGTGACTTATATATTCGCCGGTGAGATATTCTGGTGTCGGACGAAATATCCAGGAATTGGTGTTGTAGCGATTACACGCTTGTCAAGAAACTATGTCAACTCGAAAAAACTATGTCAACTCGGGAAACACCGTCAACTCGGAAAAACTGTCAACTCGGAAAAACCGTCAACTCGGAAAACTGTCAACTCGGAGAAACTATGTCAACTTGGAGAGAGTATCTGAGCAGCTACCGCCGAGTGCCAAGCAATCATAAAGATCAAAAGAAAGTGCATTGTGGTATGGGTATCCATAGCAAAGCCGCAAAACTGTAAGAAAACGACACAACGAAGTGACAGCAACAAATGGCATAAACGGAACATCTCGGAAGTGATGGTTACAGGTCCTGCCCCTTCAACCATCTCCGAACCATATACAAGGATTCTGCGGGTTTGTCAAATGGGACGTACGGCCCCACGTGTTAGCTTGGGAAATGGGCACCAAGAAAACGGTACTTATCATATGTCCCGCCCCACGAATAGTTGCGAACGTCAAAAGCTCCGTTGATTTAACTTCTCCTACAATCTTTCCGCCGACTTTCCAGTTTCTCCATTCCTGTGCCTCGTAGTCTCCGCTCCGGCTCCATTCCAGCTTGTCTACCCAAAGCTTATTGGCAATCCAGTTGCACTGCCAGTCGTAGGTGCCAGCGTATATCAGGACCCGGACCCCACGATCTAGAAGGTTGGAGACGTAGTACTGCACAGGAGAGGCCCATTTGTCCATGTGAGCATCGAACCCTTTACTGACTACGGAAGAACAAGCCGAGAAGTTAGATGGAGATTCAACCCCAAGGAGAGCGCGTGTCCCCGGAAGGTCGAGATATCGCTTGATGGACTCATTCTCCGCGTAACACAGTTCACCTTCGCATGGCTAAGATTCGCATGTAAAAAACAATCAGTGAGCTAAACCAGAACTCCACTCACTTTGGAAATGTCGTATACGTTTCTGCCTTTGCGCAGCATCAGCTTATCATACTCGTGCTCAGAAAATCCAGAAGATTTCTACCTGTTGCCCACATGGGTGCGGATAGCTCACTATCACAGAAGTCGACTGCCGCACGGCAGTTTATCATATCGAATTGATCAATACAAGCATTTTGCATTGCTTTCTGGCAGCGAGGAAGCTATTGACGAATATCCATGAGGCAGAATCGCAGCCATGACATGATATTCAGCGTACAACAGTCTTCATCCTTACACAGGCGCTGATAGACTGAAATGGGATGGTAAAAGAGGCGGTCCCGCACTCGACTTCATATCGGCCGGGGTAAAGGCTGGAGTTATCGATATTCAGGACAAGTCAGTCGAAATTACAAAAAATTCACGTCGAGATGTCAGTGATTCCATTTCCAATCAAGACACTTTGCAGATTCAGAGGCTTACGACCTTCCCGAATCGCTATCTGGTTCTGGTCGTATATTTCACTGGCGAAAATGGGTATATAACGGCCCTAGAAATATAAGTCTACAAACCCAGCAGTGGAACGAATGTCATACCCCGTACGATTCCCCCGATAGATGGAGCGGACGTCCAGAAAACTGCTTGAAGGTTTCAAAGAAGATCGTTATAAATGCATGGACATTTTTAGCAGCGTCTTCGGTTGTCTCAACCGTCTCTCCAAAGTCTGCATATGAAAATCCGACGCCGACACTGAAACATCTTGAGGTCAGCGAAATATTATGATCACAATTGACCCAAAGACATTCACGGCTGATCAAGGAAAAAGATATCGGCTTCTTCGTTCCAAGAATGAGGGTTCCAAACTGTTCCGTTTGCGGAGCGGTTCTTCATATCAATACTGCAAGGGCCTGGGCTTCATGAGTCAAAGGGCGCAGAGAATGAGAATGAGTTTTACCAAGTTCCATCAGCAAACCCATAGAGGAAGAGCATCCTGGGCCTGAATTCCTTTTAGGAAAGTAATATATACTCGTAATTCAAAGAACATGCACCTCCATTGATCCACATCATCACGTCATCTATACAGGAGGACATGGGTTAGATGACCTGGACTCAATGATACGCGTACCTTCAGCTGGGTTGCGCCTACTTTCAAAGAAATAGAAAAATAAATGCTTGGCTCCAGCATCAACATCGAGATAACCAGTGAACACGCTATGGTCAGTCTTTAACATGACTTAGAAAAATACAAATTCATTGGACGATGACACACTTAACAGTGGGATCGCAGAAGTGGCTTTTCTTCAGACGAACTTGGTGATTGGGGAACCTCGGATGGGTTAGTGTAGTAAATTCATGCGACTTCATGTTCGACAAGTACATAGTCTTAGGAAGGTCATAACCAGGAACATCATATTGGTTGCTAGCCTGCACATTTAGCACCGTTTGAGCGCCACTAGCAGCAAGTACGCGCTGAGAAGCGAGAAGAGCTGCGCTAATCAATTTAAGGATCAACGGCATTTCGTAATGGAGACAAGAGACGGAGACAAGTTTGTTGAAAGGTCTAAGTTAATGTGTGGATGGTTTGAATTGAGCTTCCTTGGGCTTCTCGGAGTTCAGCGGCCCGGAGTCGTACGCGTGATCAACATGCGTTGGAGTGATCATGACGGGCCAAACTTCTGTCACGCCTATTCGACCATTAGTTGTTCAAACTTACAAATAATCGACGATTCACCAATACCCTACCTATCGTTGATCTAAGAAACGTGAATCCTCCCAAGCGACAACTCAAGGTCAAGCGAGATACTGATAGTTTTAGCAGGCTCACCCAAGGCACGACTGGCCTTACATCATGTCCCTTGATGCACACTACATAGGTATAGATGTTGGAACGGGTTCTGTTCGCGCTTCTCTGGTGAAAAAAGATGGTTCTGTTGTCGTTTCCTCCATTCATGACACTATCACATATCGCGATCCGAATGATCATCGCATCTTTGAACAATCGACCGCCAACATATGGTCAAGCATCTGCGCGGCCGTGAGGTACTGCCTTTCCTCGTCAAATATTCTGCCGTCAACTGTCAAAGGCTTGGGTTTTGATGCGACATGTTCATTAGCCGTGTCAGACTTCCAGGGAGAACCTATCATAGTCACAAAGGGTGAACAACTAGGACAATATGGCGACAGAAATGTCGTATTATGGGCAGACCATCGAGCAGAAAAAGAGGCCGACATGATCAACAGCACTAGATCCGTTGTCTTGGACTATGTCGGTGGAGTCATGAGTGTAAAAGCATCTTGATCCAAGGGCGACAGATTCCGATATTGACTTTTTGGTTCAGCTCGAGATGGAAATACCCAAAATACTGTGGCTCAAGAACCACATGGACCCGACGCTCTTCTCCCGATGCCAGTTCTTCGATCTCCCAGACTTCCTGACATATCGCGCAACCTCCAACGTAACTCGGTCATGTTGCTCCCTCACCTGCAAATGTTCCTATGTTCCCAGTAGTGGATGGAACGCCGAGTTCTTTGAAAACATTGGCCTTGGAGGCATTACAAGGAATGGATACAGGCAATTGGGCGCAGAAGCCAGTAATCTCCTAACCGCAGGCCGTCCTGTCGGCAAAGGCCTTACAAAGAGCGCAGCAGAAGAACTCGGCCTCGTAGAAGGTACACCTGTTGGAAGTGGTCTGATTGACGCGTGTGTTGGACCTGATTTTGATATGGCGAACTTCGAAGTTCTTATACCTTTGGCAGATATGCTGGGTGGCTTGGCACTGTTGCAGCTCGGTATAAGGAAGATGGCATACTTTCCGAGATCATTCCATCTCTGGACGCGTCCCAGCATCGCCTCGCTGCTGTCGCTGGTACAAGTACTTGCCATCTGGTCCAGGTGTGTTATTCCGGGCTCGTCACGTAGATTTGACTGAGGCCGGGTTGTCAGAGCCCTCAAGGTGTCTTTGTCAACGGGGTATGGGGGCCGTATAAAGTGCGTATTCCTGCTCGCACTGGGCTATAGGACTTAGTTTTCAATAGGATGCCGTTTTTCAAGGGTGGTGGATGAATGAGGGCGGGCAGTCGTCGACTGGCCAAGTATGTCAATCTCATTGTCGGTTACACACAATCGATGATTCTTGTCTTCGCAGTTGATTGACTTTGTTCTGACAACTCATCCCGCGTATACGAAACTCGTAGAGCTCGCGAAGGTGCAACAAAAGGACATCCACAATGGTAGAGTCTACACTTCGCTCACAAAAGACGGAGAAAATGCTGACAATGCCTGTTCAGTTCTTCAAGAGATTCTCGAGAAGCTCAGAATAGAGCATAATGTCGAAACATTGACCGAACTCACCAAAGATCTCCACATTTATCCTGACTTCCATGGTATTATTCATCATGTTCCTCTAGTATCAAAATCACAAACTGGTGTCATGATAGGAAACAGGTCGCCAATTGCAGATCCTCGAATGCGGGGATCGTTCGTCGGTCTAGAGCTTGTGAGCGACATTATCATGTCAATCCCAGAAACTTCACTGAGCTTGCTCGGTAGGATGATGGCCTCAATGACCTTGCACGGAAGTACAACGTCACCCTCGAAGCCATTGCTCTGCAAACGCGGCATATCATCGACGAGATGAACATGAAAGGACATAACATCTCGACAATATACATGAGCGGTGGGCAGGCGAAGAATATCCCGCTAATGAAGCTTTTCGCTGAGATATGTGGTATGCCGGTTGTTTTGCCGTTCGAACATTCTGGGGCAGTGGTACTGGGTGCTGCGATGCTCGGGCGTTTTGCGGCAGAGATCAGTCAGAGAAGTGCACAGGAAAAGGTTGAGGGAAGTGGAACGTATATCGCCCCCTGTGATCTGAGTGGGCAACAACAGGGTGATCTGTTATGGAAGATCATGGTGAGCATTCTTTCTCGTGACCACCTATCCTTTATCAAATGATTATACAGGTCGAGATGACACCTATTGGCACACTTGTTGTGTCTTCAGCGTCTGCGAAGGAGAAGAAACTATTGGAAGCCAAGTATAAGATATTCAGGGAGAGCATCGAGATTCAGAAGAGATGGAGAAAGGAAATGGATGAAGCGTCAAGATGATGTATATTCAAGCACCAAGTGAAGTATGTCGTAGATCAGGCAAGCTCAGATTAAATCGAGTTCGAGAATTGCAGAAATTTCAAGGTTCGTTAGAGTGTGAAAGACCAGTGTCTGAGTCAATGGTAGTGCAATACACGAAGTCATTAGGCAGAGACGTCAACTCTGGAACAAGTACGCCTTGTTTCTATGTAGGCGACTGCCTCTACCTCCACTGGCAAAATATTTCAAGTGAGCTAACATAAGGCTACCAACACCTTTACCTAGTGAACCCCGAGTGAGTTTCTTTATGACCACATCGGAAAAAAAAATTGGAGAGAAAGATCGAATCGGATTGACGGTAGTAGCCAACATAACTGTTGTATCAGCCTTCCATCGCCATCACATACGCTCAGAGGCTGTCTCGAAATTCGATGTGACCTCTCCTGCCTTCCTGAGGGATTGGTATAAAGCTTCGAGTTTGTTCAAAAGGATATCACTCTCTGCTCGATTTTCTGTCCAATTTTCAACATCCATGACGCCTACTCGTTCGTGGCCCCAACAATTTGTTTCCGCACCAAACTTAGCTGGACGAGGGGTTGTACCATCCTTTTTGTCGAATAGTGTCACGAATGCCAAAGGGGCGAGGGAAACGTGTACGGCCGCAATAGCCGCTTTGAAGGGATCGATAGTATGGTTTGCAGATCCCAAGAAGCGAACCTATATGACGTTTTCGGAGGGGCGGACGACAGCTCGACATAATAATTACGTACAATATAGAAAACGAGCACTTTGCAAAAATTGAGCACAGGCCCGATTAAAACATCAGCGACATTCGTCGAACATACTCCCGGATGTGTGACGAAGTGTCGTATACGCCGAGAAGGTGGTCTTTGACGTGCCAGCTGGTCGAGACGCGTCGAAATTAGGTCGATCTGATACTTTGTGCTTTCGTATGAGTGTTTGGATTTTCTGTTTTGCCAATCTTCTGGGTCGAAGGAATCTGGTGAAGCCTCAAGAGAGGATGACCACACAACGCGAGAACCGAGGTTTGACGGAGTCGCAAAGAGGAGATGCTGAATTGATCGGTACTGTACTCTGTTAGATATTTCATCGGATGGACGCCAGGAAAGCTTACGAGAACATAATGGCTGAATAGATTACATTGCCATACCCACCCTAGACCATCGATACTGAGTTCTCCTGAGTGTTGGTAATAATATTTAGGAGTTGTTACTCCATTCACTGGCTCCGTGAGGATCTGTTTAATGGCCCCAAACCAGTCTATTTCACTGAAGCTTGCGACCCCAGCATTTAAAATTAAGTGAGAGACATAAGGATATCTAGGCGAATTGCTTCAGAAGGTTATATTGTCATTCTGCAATTATTAGCCTCACTTGTTGGTGACCTCGTCCGCAAATTTAAATACGGTATTGATCATTGCAAGGTCAAGGGATACGATGTCAACAACAACGTTCTTGCGAAAAGAATGGGCATATCCGTCATACCCAGGCTCCTTATGGAGTCGGTTGATGTAGGAATCCAGTAGGCCTAGCAATCTTGTCCGTGCCGCCTCAGCTCGCTTTATACTTCTGCAAGCCAATATAAGAGTCAACCCGTCACAAGACTCCATTGCTGACGCGTCGCTATTGACCGCAAAGCCCTGAGGTAACGCATCATTTGGTGCGGCATGGCACAATTGGAAAAGAAGTCGCTGGCATATGCCAAAACCTACACCACTGCGACATAAATTTCCAACCAAACCGCTAGGCGAGAGAGGCCAAGACTCACCCATTCGCACCCGTCACAAGAACAATGGGCCTGACCATCGTGGCAGAACGTGAACATCGTACGATTACTGGTAAAGTAGTCGATAGGAACTGTCACATGCGTGACCGCTGACGCGCTGACGTTGTGAATTGAAATGTTTTGATTCTGACAGGGCTCCTTGAAGCTTCCCTTGTTTAGCTGATAATCCAGCTTCTGCCCGTGCTTGCCGGGAAACGATTGTTTGTATACTGTCTCTCGACGCAGCTTTCAAGAGACCGGATTAAAACCAGAAATAAGCCCTTCTTGATGCTGGTGGATTCACTTGATTCAAAGTCATTGAGTATGCGCGACAGGCGTCCATCGACTGTTCTTTGTATGTTTACCTCCCCGTATGGCAATATGACAGAAGCTGGAATTAGACCGCCAAACAATCGAAGGGGCTTATGATTACGAAATTTGCCGGAAAAAATGAAGTCACAATGATACAGTTCAACCCGTAGGTAAGATAGGTGAACAATATACAGGGAGTAGCCTATGCCGATTTCTTCTTTTTCTTTTTTGGTGACTCTTCATCCACCCGCATAGCAGCCTCTCTTTCAGCCTTGCGTGCTTTCTTTCGTGCTTTTCGCTCCGCCTCAGTTTCCTCATGACAATCGAAGTTTATCAGAAAACAAAGGGAGAAAGACGTCAAATATTTACCTTTGGCGTGAGTTCCTCCACGGTACCATTGACCTCGCTGTCTCCCCGTTTCCGCTTCTTATCCTTGTTCTTCTTCTCCTCTTTTACGTCACTGTACATCTCGACGTCGACGGCTGAGCCAAACTGAACAGCAGAAACTTTTTGTTCTCAACTTCTTTTTTTTCATGTTTCTCTCCTCCTTAGCCTTCCGCTTCTCTTCCTTTACATCCTTCCCAACCTGCACTGCAATTTGCAAGATCACGATGAGTTGAAACAAATTTTACCGCGTCATTTGTATGTTGTGCAGCTTGATTTCGAAGCACTGTTATTACATCGTTTATCCGGCGGAACAATTCCTCGACGAGGAGGAAGCGCATCATGAAAGAAGGCCGGAGTTAACACCTCGGATTACAATTATATCGCAGCTCGAAATCCAAGCGCGGCTGAACAATTTTAAATTTGGAGAGAAAGAAAATAATTTTATTTTTTTCGTTCGTGATTTATATATTATGCAAAAGATAACCCGCACAAATCAATTCTTCAACTTCTTCGAATGTGAGTTCGCGAGGCTTCTTTCCCTTTCGGTTAGGTTCAGCGCGAGGAAAGTCTTGTGGCATCGGCTTCCTGATGAAGATAAATGTTTTCCTTTTGTTCGCGGGGTCAAACATCTCAGGACCTTGGTATGGGTTAGGGCCCTTGTACAACTAATTTGTTAAGAGAAAACGCCCGGATGAGTTTAAGTTGTACAGGAAATGAATGAGGTACATACTGCGTTCACAATTATTGATTCACGCAACATCAGAGTAGGACTGTTCAGCAATTGATCAATCTTTTCCTGCAAGAAATATTAGAAGAACGATACGAAATACAAGGAGGAGGAAGTACCTGACGCTTAGCAGCCGCTCTCTTAGTAAAATAAGGGATGTGTATCATAATGACAGTTTGTGATTGTGGCGATGTTCAGGTTGTTCAATGTGGGGGCTGAGTGAAGAATTTTCGGCGTTGTCGCCCACTTGAGGGCGGCTTTTATCAATTTCCTAAAAGGGGTGTAGAGCCACATTTATCGGACCCAAGT